>PVJH01008974.1:0-81855 GCA_004026705.1 Nesogale talazaci
CATGGGAAATAAGGAGCTAATAATAATAAGGACAAGAATGAAGAAAACATTTTGCATGTTTAAACCAATGAATTATATGTTATGTGAATTAAAACTTATAAAGTAAATGTATTTAAGTAAAAGCAGATTTAGCAAAAGAGACTAAGAAAGAGTTGCAAATGAGTCAGGAAGAAATCTGGGACCATGTGGCATCCCAAAGACCTGTTGAAAAATGTATTCTATTTTTTTTTGGGGGGGGGGGACATCACTGCCTCTGGTGGTCGTGGGCACTACCCAGTGCTGAGAGCCACCGCTGGATTTGAACCGCCAAGCTGCAGTCCCGCACTCAACCACTTACGCCACCGGGGCCCAGCCCTTAAAAATGTATTCAAAGAGGAAGAAGAATCCACTTCTCAAGCGCTGCAGAGAGTCTCAGTAATGGATGACTACTGAATTTGGTAAATAATCTAGAGATTTTAGGGAATGTCACAGTAATTATTTTAATGTACTCATGAAAAAGAACCTGAAATGAAGTTAATGATGAAAAGGGGATTGGAATGGCTTCAATAAAGTAACCATTGTTTGGAAAAGCACCAATAAATTTAAGAAACAAAGCTGAGCCCCAGTGGCGCAGTGGTTGTGTGCAGGACTGCAGCCCACAAGGTTGAGGGTTCAAATCCAGCAGCAGCTCTCCAGGAGCAAGACTGGGCTTCCTACTCCCACCAGGGCAGTGACGGGAGAAAAAAAAAGAAAGAAACATTCTTGAAGATTGTACTATAAAGTACACAGAATACTTGAGTGGGATATGTGAATTTTTGTTTTGTTTTCAAAGGTGCTCTTCCTGCATGCTTGTAGTCCAGTAATGGTAACTCAATGGGAAAGAAAAAAAAAAGGATAACCATAAGATCAAAGTTCAAGGGTAGATATGAGGACGTGGGGAAAATATATGACTGAGTTGTGTGGCTTTATATAAGATCATGGAAAGTGGATTCATTTTCACAAGTAGAAAGACAGAGACTATGAGTACAGATATAAACCATTTAGTAAATTTTTGGGGGGTGAAAATATGGAAGTTCTCACTCAAACTCTGTTTTTTTTTAGTGAAAATAAAGATATCAGAAATGAGAGGGGAGTGGGGAGTTAATGTCATATTGGAAGAGAACGGAAATGGTGTTTAAAAAATATTCTCAGAAAATAGGAAAACAAATTATCTAGACAAATATTAGAAATCCACTTCCCAGTTATAGACAAAGATATAGAAGAAAACATTTTCAATGATTGTTAGTTTAACTGTCCCAGAGCAAGAACAGAGCAAGCCGGAAGAGATTTTGGATTTTGCTGGTGAAGCCACTAGAGGACAGCAATAGTGAGAAACTGAGATTAAATGAAAGGGCATGACTATAATGGTGAAACTTGAAATCTAAACTCAGTGAAAAAAGAGATGTGAATATGTAAGACAGGAGATTAACTGGAAAGATTAGTCAACCCTGTTGCTGGAAGTAAATTCCAACTCATAGTAATGTTAGAGGACAGGGTAGAATGGCAGCAGACCAGCACATCTTTTTTCCTGGGGTAGCTGGTGTGTTCACAAAGCCTCTTAGCATCCAAGCTCTTAACTACTGTACTACCAGGGCTTCCTTAAAAATTGATAGGGTCATGAATTAAAAGAATTGGAGTCAGAGTGTGAGAACTGAGATAAAGTGATAGGAAGTGGAGTGATTTCTATTGTGGGGTAAATTTTGAGTACTGAAAAGTTTGTAAGCAAATTGGTAGTGGAATTAAAATGAAGAACAAAGTCATTAGAGGTATGCAGGCTAAGGAACTTTGATTTTTGAAGACCCCTGGTTTTGGAGGAAACAGTCATGAAAAAATAAAAGTGACCAAAAATGCTAACAGACTATTGGTAAAATGACAAGCAGGAAAAGATCTGCTGAAATCATTAATGAATAAGGAGAAGTGACCAGAGGAAGTGGATGACTGCAACTTGAAAGGGAGAAAAGTCAGAGTCAAATATAGTGCTTCAAAAGAGCAGGAATTTTAAAAAATAAGGAGATAAGAACAGTGGCTGAAAGAGGGACCAGATTTCAACTTGGTGCACCAAAGATGAAAATGCAACACACCAACATGAAGCAGGGAACCAATAGAGAGGTCTCAGGGACCAGAGGGACCGACCCTAATCCCAGCTATGTGGACAAGTCCCCCTGCCCCTAGAAGAATTCACTTCAGAGAACAGCACTGAAGCTATAGCTCAGGGAAAGGGACATGTCTGATCAGAGCGAATAGGAGCAAATGAAGGGAGAAGAGAGAGGGGACCACCATGTCGTGAAGATGATATTCCCACTCAGAGCAGTCAAGGCACACAGAGGACAATAGGGCCAGCCCCACTATAAGACATGATGTCCTTCACTGACCCATAGTGCTTCAGGAGACAACTGGGAGGCACAGTGCGGGAATTGCTCCCAATCTGACCCCAACACATTGAGGCGAACCAGCAGTGGAGTGCAACAGGACAGTAAGGAGAGTAAAGCATTGAAGTCCCCAGAGAGTACCAAAACTAGACTGTAGGGCAAAGGAATGGCCCCCCCATCAGACTCAACTGGAAAACACTCCTAAAGGTCAACAAACAGACCTTGAACTATTTATAGGATTTTCTTTTTTTTCCTTTGATCATTGTTGTTTCATTTTGTTGCTTAGTTTTGCTCCATCTTATTATCTCTGGATGTCTATCTAGATAAGATAAGCTGGATAAACAACTAGCAGAGAAAACAACAATGGGACCAGTAGTTCCTAGGGGACATGGGAGAGGGGGAAGTGGGAGAAAGAAAGTAGGTATTAACAAACCCAGGGACAAGGAAACAATAAGTGATCTAAAATTGATGGTAAGGAGACTATAGGAGGCCTATTAGGGCTTCATCAAGGACAATATAATTGAGAGGAATTCCTGAAACCAGAAAGTAGGCTGAGCATGATAGTGGGAAAAAAGGAAAGTACAAGGAAATAGAGGAGAGAACCAGTAGGCAAAGGACTTTTATAGAGGTCTAAGTACAGATATATATATATATATATATATATATATGTATTTTTATATGTTGATAGAAAAACAGATCTATGTACAAACATGTATATGATTAGTACTAAGTTTGCAGATGGACATTGGGCCTCTACTCAAGTACTCCCTCAACACAAAATTACTTTGTTGTATTAGACTGGCATTCCATGCTGCTCACCTTCCTGACACAATCGCTGAATACAAAGCGACTGAAATAAGCAAATGTGATGAAGAAAGCTCAAGGTGGCTGGCTATCAAAAGATATAGCATCTGGGATCTTAAAGACTTGAAGATAAATAAGTGTTCATCTAGCTGAGAAGCAAAAAAAGGCCACATGGAAAAATCACGAGGTGTTGATAGAATCAGGTATCCGGCATCAAAGACTCAGAACAAAAAAATCATATCGTTGTGAATGAGGGGGAATGCAGTGGAGATCCAAAGGCTATCTATAGGCAACTGGACATCCCTGTCCAGAAGGATCACAGAGAAGAGACGAGCCAGTCAGAGAACAGTATAGCACTGCTGAAACAAGCGACTTTCCTCTAGTTCTTTAATGCTTCCTTCCCCTCTCCACTATCAGGACCCTAATTCTACTTTGAAATTCCCACTAGACCAGAGCAAATCCATGGGTAGATAAGAGCTGGAAACACAGGAAATCCAGGACCCTCAGAACCAATATTGAGAGTAGCCATACCAAAACAGTAAGGGGAAGCTGGGGGAAAGTTGGGGGAATTGATCACAATAATCTATATATATCCCCCTCCTAGGGTTATGAACAACAGAAAAGTAGGTGAAGGGAGACATTGGTCAGTGTAAGACATGAAAAACAGTAATTTATTGTCAAGGGTTCATGCGGGAGGGAGGAGGAAAATGAGAAGCTGAGACCAAATGATCAAGTAGAAAGAAAATGATTTGAAAATGATGATGACAACAAAAGCACAAATGTGCTTGATACAATGGATGAATGTATGGATTGTGATAATAGTCGTATGAGCCCCCAATAAAATGATTTCTTAAAAAAGTAACAGTGGATGAGAAGCAAAACAATATGGAATAGAAAGGGCTCATGTCATATTTCCAAGCCTGCTTGCATAGTGGCTAGGAGTTTTCATATTCTTAATAACAGCAGTTCGAAACCATAAGCCACTCCACAGGACAAAGACAGGATTTTCTACTTCCACAAAAAGTTGCTGACTTGGAAAATCACAGGATCAGTTCTAACCTGTCCTTCATGGTTGCTGTGAGCTGACCTTGACCCAATGGCAGTGAGGTTCGATGTTCTGTCATTAGCAGAGGCATATCTACAGGAAAAAAGTGCCTTCGTCAAGCACTTAAATTGCACTCCTGTCCAGAGTTATGATACTCATAATGTTGCTGTTGCTAGTTGTTTTTGAGTCAGTTGTTACTCAGCTACCCCATGTACAAACAACTGAAAGAAACATTGCTGGGTCCTGTACCATCCTCTACTTGTTAAGATATCTGATCCCATTATTGCAACTCCTGTGTAATTTCATTTTGTTGAGGGCCTTTCTCTTTTTCAATGACTTTCTAATTTATTAATCATGATGCCCTCTTTTTTTTAAGGCATCACTGCCCTCTGGTGGTGGGAGTAGGAGGCCCAGCCTTTGCTCCCGTGAGCTGGAATTGAACCTCCATCCCAGTGGGCCGCAGTCCCACGCACAACCACTACAACACTGGGGCTCAGCCCCATGATGTCTTCTTTTAAGGGTTCTTTTCTCCTATAAATCGTTCAAAGTGCAATGCCTTTGAGAAAATCATTCTATGTTGCACCTTTGGAATCTCAAAACATAATTGTGTCAACCTTCTGAATTGACTTCTATTTTGAATTCAGCTGGCCCACCAGAAACTCTTAGAAGCCAGTTTTGAAGACATCTTAAAGAAACTAGGACAAGTATGTTTCTGAGAGAGATGTGAGCAGTCATCCACTGATCAAACAGACATGGTTAAACAGGCTTTGTTTGATAGAAGCCCACGCATGTGAGAACTGTAGCCCTTCGCCATATTTTTTACTTACCTTCATATGTTCAAGTTGATGGGAGATGACACACAGAAGAGGGAGAAGAGGTTGCTCTAGATCTCCCACTTCATTTCCCAATTCCAAACAAGTCCAGGCAGTCCATTTGGGAGAAGAGCAGTCAAGGACTGGAATTATCACTTTTGATTTTGTGAACCTTAGCAGTACTCATGTAAAATGTGGAGACAAAATGCTGCACAAGTAAGCCTGAAAGTCTGTGATTCAATTCCAGAATTGAAATGCTCATTTTTTAAAATAAAAATATATAGCTGTTGTTACTGCTTGGTGCTACTGAATAGAAAACAACTAATAATGATCCCATGTGACAGAATAAAAGTGTCCTCTAGGATTTTCTTGGGTGGGATCTTTACAGAAGCAGATCATCATGTTTTTCCTGGGTGGGTTTGGGCACCAGCCTTTCCGTGAACAGACAAGCACATACCCATTGTACTCTGGGGCTCCTGAAAATGCAAATGGAAGGCCCAAGGCCTCTGATGTCATCATTACAGCCCAATTAATGGTTAGCTATAAATTTTATAAAGTTGTTCTATCAGGTGCCTTGGTGGCATAAGCATTACACGATGAGCAGCTAACCACAAGGACAGCATGTTGGAAACCAGCAGCAGCTACAAAGGAGAAAGATGAAGATGTCTATGCTCATAAAGACTTACTGGCTGAGTCTACCTTTACAACAGAGCTATTGTGAGTCAGCCTGGACTCCAAGGCAGTGGCTTTGGGAGTTTGAGTGATCAGTGGATCAACACTGAATGTACACTTGCACAGACACATATACATCATGGTGAAACACATTTAAACTATGGCAAGAGCATTTTAAATCAATAAACTATTTCTGATTTTATTGCAACAGGTTACAGACAGGTATAATGAAACTGTTATAAGGTAATTAGATAGTATGACTATAACTTAAAATGCACTGTGACATAAAAAATGTGATGACTGCTCAATTTTAAAACTTTTCCTCCATATAAACATATTTTGCTTTTTAAAATTTGATGAAAGGATTTATATTCAGATGTACTCTTTTTATTTTTAAGTGTGTGCTTGGATTTTGTGTTTCTTTTTCTGCTTAGTGATACTTAATCTTCTTATTCTAAACCTTTTATGTAATTTGTGTGCACATTGCTGCATTTCAAAGTTAATGAGCTGTTCTCACATTCTTTCAAACACCCATGACAGATTTGATTTTTAAATTCTCAAATTTTATAAATAATCATTTCTAAAAGAATTTTATATGAAATTAAAATCTTTTGGTGAAAAGCAGATGAATTTTAGTTTACTTAAACTTCACAATTATTTTCAATTAACTGCTATGAATAGTAATAGAATACTATAGAGACTCTGAGAGTAGCACTGTGAGTCTATGTACCCAGATGGGTTGTAGGTGAAGAATATGAGAAGGTGCTCCCTTCAAATTAAAAATCCTCTGCTAAGCAGACCTTTGATAAAACTGCTAAGCAGTTTTACCCACTAGTCAAGCATTAAGAAACTCACTCTGAGTTAGTGCACCCAGTGGCATCACCTGGGAAAGTTCGCTCTGGCCACAGTGAGATTTTTTATGAAAAGAGTGTCACTGCAACTTCATTTTTTGTGATGGCTGACTTAAGAGAACAATGTGCAGCTGTGAAATATTGTTTCCTGCTCATGAAAATGCTGCAGAAACTATTGTGTTGAACACAACTTACAGAGACAGTGTTACAGGAAAAACTCAAGTGTATGAGTGGATTTCTCATTTTTAAAAAGGTGAAATGTCGACTGATGACAAACCTCATCCTGGATGTCCTTCAACTTCCCAAATGTATAAAAATGTCAACAAAACTTCATGTACTTGTTTAAAGACTGGTGACAGATATTTGAAGGGATGATGGAGTTATCTGGACTACCCTGGAGTTCGGATTAGTGAATTTTAATGGAATATTTTGGAATAAGAAGTATCACTGCAAAAGGGGTGGCTCCAGTTCTAACTGATCAGGAAAAAAGAGTATAGAATGGAAACATGCCTTACTTTGAAAGAACAGGTCTGAAGCAACCCAACCTTTTTCCCCAAGGTTACTACTGGTGATGAGACATGATGCTATTCTTATGACTCCATAAGCAACATCAAACAAGACAGTAAAAGACACCATCCCCACCACCCACCAAAAAAAGCTCATCAAATGAAATCAAAGATCAAGACGATGCTCTTTTTCTTTTTTCTTTTAATGTGAGGAGGATACTACATTTGGAGTTTGTTACACCATGTCAGACTGTTAATCCACTTTTCTATTTATAGGTACTGAAAAAATTGAGTAACAGTGTGTGACCAAATAAAAAAAAAGACTTCTCTAATCAAGTACTCCCTCAATGCAAAAACACTTTGTTCTAATAACCTGGCATTCCATGATGCTTACCTTCCTTACATGATTGCTGAAGATAAAATGAGTGCAAAGCAAATGTGGTGAAATAAGGTGGATGATGTCCAGCTATCAAGAAATATAGCATGTGGGGTCTTAAAGGATTGAATACAAACAGTCATCTAGCTGAAAAACAACAAAGTCCATATGGAAGAAACATGCCATGCTGTGTGATCATAAGGTATGTATGGGGGCAGGTTTCAGGAAACAAAGACCCAGAACAAAAAAAATCCTATCAATGTGAATGACGGGGAGTGAGGAGAAGAGACCCAAAATCAATCTGTAGCTAATTAGACATCCCCTCACAGAAGGGTCACAAGGAAAAGTCAGTACAGCGCAGATGAAGCATACTACTTTCCTCTAGTTCCATAATGCTTCCTCCCCCAACTTTCATGACCCTAATTTTACCTTACAAATCTGGCTAGACCAGTGCATGTACACAGGTAGAGATAAAAACTGGAAACACAGGAAATCCAGGACAGATAAACAACCCCCCAGGACCAATAATAAGAATAGCAATACCAGGAAGGTTAGGAAAAGGTTGGGGAGAAAAGGGGAACAGGTCACAGTAATCTACATATAACCCCTTCCAAGGGGAAAGACAAAAGAAAAATGGGTAAAGGGAGACATCTATTAGTGTAAGACATGAAAAAATAATAAATTATTAATTATCAAGGGTTCATGAGGGAAAGAAAAAACAAGGAGGGAAGAAATGAGGAGCTAATACCAAGGGCTCAAATAGAAAGAAAATGTTCTTTAGATGATAATGGCAACAAATGTACAAATATGCTTGACACAATATTTGGATGGATGGATGGATTGTGATAAGAGCTATATGAAATGCTAGTACAATGGGGGGAGGGAAGAAGTTATGATTTGTGGTAGATGGGGCACTGAATTTGCCACCATGACAATACACCTGTTTACACAAAAAACAACAAGCCTCAGTTGCCCCATACACCTTACACATGTTTCTTCATGTTTTGCTTCTGAGACTGCAGAGGGGCATGAAAGCACAGTGATTTGATGATGTAGAAGAGGTGAAGAAATAACATGACAGGTGCTGTCAGCCATCCAAACAGATGAGTTTAAAAATGGAATCACGGATTTGACAAATGTATTAAGTGTAATGGAGAATTCTTTGAAAGTGATGAGGTTGTTTTGTAAAAAACTTAAATATATAGCTTTGAAAAAGAAATCTGGGGGGGTTTGTTTTTTTTTCGGGGGGAGGATTCCTCTCATAGACACCCTTGAGTGATCCATGTGGCTGACAAAGTTGGCTGCTAACTGAAAGGTTGGTGGTTCAGAGGCACCTTGGGTATTAAAACTCCCATAGAGTTTAATTCTGGTCAACCACAAATGAGGAAGACTCTTTGATTCAGAATCATCTCATTGGCAACTACTTTTCATCAAGAGGGAAGGGTGGAGTAGAGAATTAATGCTGAAATGCATTGTTTTCCAAGTCAGACAGGAAGCTGAGAATACATGGAGTTTGAGAATGTGGTTGATCTCTGGAGACAGACCACTTGAGTGCAAATCCCATGAATCACTTCCAGGAAGTGTAAATCTTAGACAATTTATTGCAACTCCCTGTGGTCGACAAAGAGATTTCTATATCAGAGACGGTCTCTACCTACTCTTTTGTCTTTTTCCTTGTCGACAAAACCTTTACACTCCTCTAGAGGCCAGATGCACTAACATTCAACTGGCATCCTTGAAGCTAGGTTACTGGCTTTTGATCCAATCTTTTCCAATAAGGTGTGAAAAATGTCGGAGATATTCTGGGGCCAATTTTTCCTCCTATTCAATAAAAATAATTTGGTGTGATGCCATGCTTCTTTGGTTAAATATATCCCTCCTGATACCTGAACTGTTGGAAAGACATGCCTAAGCACCAAATTTAGGTGATATTATGTAAGATAATAAATTATCCTCACTATTTACTCCACATTCAATTAGGTATAATGATTGACAACAGGCACCCTCATCTTGTTTTCATTTGTTTTATTTCAAAGGGAAGATTTCAATATTTCACCAAGAATATGATGATTTAGATAAGGTTTTATAAAAACACTCTACCAGACAGCTATTTCTAGGGTGTCAAAATTGTTTTGTTTTCATCAAAAACAGGTAGGATTTATTTATACTTCTAGTGAAAGCATCATGAATTTTCTCCCTTCATTTTGTTCTACATCCAACCTAAAATTCCCAGAAACCCAACTTGGTTATGATATAATTAATGCATTGCTTATTTCAGATATTTCTGGAGTTGATTTACTATTTTCATTCATATTTCTATAAACTATGGATTTTTAATTTTTCTTTCTCATAATATTCTTGGCAGATATTGCATCGAAGGTAAGCTGAGTTTGTGAGATGGGCTTATGAAAGTACTCCTTCAATTTTCTAGAAGACTTTACAAAAGTGGACATATTTCTTCCATAGATAACTTTTAAAATTTTATCAGTGAAATCATGTGGGATTTGAGCTTTCTCTGTTAATTAGGTCATTCTACTCTATCCTTTGTTTTGTTTTTTTGTGTGTGGGCATCACTGCCTCTGGTGGTCGTGAGCGCTACCCAGTGCTGCTCCTGAGAGCCGCTGCTGGATTTGAACCGCCAAGCCCGCGGCCCGCAGTCCCGCACTCAACCACTTACACCACCAGGGCTCAGCCCCTACTCTATCCTTTATATTCTTTTCTTCTCTCCCTATTTTACCTTATCTCTCTAATTGAAGTCTAAAGAATTTCTTCTGTTCTCTCTCCAGTTTACTGATTCTTTCTTCACCCTTGTTTAATTGTATGTATGATTATTGTATGTTTCACAATATAGGAATGGTGAAATTTTAAAATTTCTGCTTGGATGGGTTTTCTGGTGGTGCCAAATGTATTATGTCATTTCCAGCTCACGGATTGAAATTTTGGTTTTAATTTTCTGAACCTAGCAAACAAGTTATTTTAAAGTTGCATTCTTATTAATATAATATCTAGAGCTCCTGGGGTTCTGATTTTATTTTTCTGTGGATTCTCTTTGTATTACATAGTCTGCTTCTGTGTCAGGTTATATTTATGTGTCAAAAGCTATCTATCTATGAGAATGTGTGTATATTTGCTTGTGAACTAATATGAGATTACGGTGATTTTATCTTTCTCATGATTCTGCTTGGCACCTAGGAATACTAGTAACAAAAGATCACTGTAATTATGTTTTAAGAATTGAGCTTTTCTAGAGCACAGGGTTGTGAGGGCCAGATTACTTATGCACTTCATGCACTTCATGCATGTTCTTGAAATGTAGTTCTTCAGGTTCCCAACCCAACTGGTTTATCAGTGTCCCTGACCTTGATAAGTTCCAGACACAAATCTTTGTTGCTCTCGTCATAGTAGCCTGTCAAAAGGCTTCTTTCAACCATTTTTTACAAACTTGCAAAGTCCAACACAGTAAATATCCTCTCCGTGCCCACTTTTCCCTCTCTTGGTGCCTATCACACACCAACTGATAACCTCCACTATATTTTTATATTCTGGATTTTGGTCTATAATGATACTTTCAAGGAAATATTTTTAGTTTTCCCCTTCAACCATTCCACTTATCTGTGAGCAGCCTAAATTATATAGGAAGATAACTGCTTGGCCAACTGACTGGGAGAGATCCATATTTGTACCCAAAATCTGTTGGGCACAAATTTATATTACATGAAAGTAGAATTTTGCTGAAAATCATCCAGCCATTGCAGCAAGATATTGACTGGGAGCTGCCAGAGGTCCAAGGTCAATTCAGAGCGGGATGCGGATATTATGGTTGATGTTAAATGGATCTTTGCTGAAAACAGAGAATTCCAGGAAAATGCTTGATTGTGTTTTATTGACTATGGTAAGGCATTTGACTGTATGGATCATAAGAAAGTATAGATAACCTTGAGAAGAATAGGAATTCCAAAACACTTCATTGTGCCCATGTGGAAATTGTATGTTGCTCAAGAGGCAGTTGTGTGAAGGGAACAAGGGACAACTGCATGATTTAAACTCAGGGAAGATGTGTATCAGGGTTGTATCCTCTCGCAATATTTATTCAATCTGTATGTTGGGCAAATCGATAGAGAAATTAGCTTATATGTAAGGAGAAGCAAGGATTTTACTTCGAGGACTAAGGTTTGCTTGGTCTACGCCATGGTATTGTCAATTCTGTCATACGCATGGGAAAGTTGGACACGGGATACAGAGGACCAAAAAAAGAATCAATGCATTTGAACTATGGTGAGGGAGAAAGATATTGAAAGTGTCAGGGATTGATAAAAACACAAACCAATATGGTTTGAAAAATGTATAGCCAGAGTGCTCCTAAGAGGCAAAGAGTATGAGACTTCCTCTTGTACTTCAGAAACAATGTCAAGCGAGACGAGTCCCCAGAGAAGGCCATAATCCCATTTAGTAGAGGCAGTGAAAAAAGAGGAAGGTCCTCCAGGAGATGAGCTGGCGCCATGGCTGCAACAATGGGCTTACGCATAGAGACGATTGTACGGATGGCACAGGCCTAGGCACTGCTTGGTTCTGTTGTGGACCAGGTCTCTGTGGGTTAAAACTGGCTTGATGGCAACTAATCACAATAACGTTGTCTTCCATTTCCTCAAGTCACAGCTATCCTCCCTAGACTTTGATCTCTTAACTAAAAATGAGGGTAATAATGGGATCTCTAATATGGGAGAATGAAATAAAGCAATACTTTGCGCAATTCTTACCAAAGGGATTATATGAAATAATTCCTCAATAAATGCTGGAAATAATAATAGTACTTTCCTAATTATTATGATATTTGTGGAATACTTAATGATGATGGCTTTTTACTGTGCACTGCCCAAAACCAAACTATCAAGACAAATAGAAACGAGGGCTTTTGAGAAATCCTTTGTTTTGACCAAACCAAAAATTAACCCAAATTGCCAGTAAATTTCCCAGATGTCTAACAGCAATCGATTTAAAGGCTAATGCCAAGTTCTATAGTTTTTCCATCAATTATTTTCTCATAGGTCAAGTCAGAAACATTCTCTTTTAAGTTCAAGCCCATAATTGGACTATGAGCAATACATTCCCAAAAGAAAATGTTGCTGAATATAAAAATTACAGCTGATTGTAAAAATTCCACATTTTCCCATGATGTTTTTCCTTTAACCGGCTGATTTATTTCTGCTAAGGAGTCTGTGTGGTCCATCTATTACATGCTCCACAGCTAAGATAGAAATAGACGACATGAATCCACCAGCAGCTCTATGCGAGGAAAGGCCTGGCGGAGCTGCTCCTGAAAAGTTTCATCAAAAACCACACTCACTACCATCGAGTGATTCTGGCCTACATCAACCCTTTGTAGGGTTTCTGCAGCTGTCAAGCAGGATTATGTGAAGAAAAAAATGTGGTACCAGGATTGGCAAAAGGCTTATGAACTAACTTAACTACCTGTGATACACAGATGGCACAACCTTGCTTGCTGAAAGTGAGGAGGACGTGAAGCCCTTGCTGTTTAAGATCAAGGGTTGAGGCTTTCAGTATACATGACAACTCGATGGCAAAAAGTCCCCACATCCTCACCACTGAACCAAGAGGTTTTCAACCAAACCAAAACCAAACCCGCTGCCATTGACCAATGCTGATTCATAGCAAACTCACCGTGGGTTTCTGAGATTGTAACGATTTAGAGGAGTTGAAAACCCAGTCTTTCTCCTGTGGAGTTGGTGGTGATTTCAAACTGTCAGCCATGGGAATCTCAACCCAATGGAGTAACCACTACACCACCAGGGCTCCAGAAATTTGGGGGTTTGTCAAACATTTTAATTTGCTTGGATCCACCACCTGTGTTCAGGAAAACAACAGTCAAGAGAGCAAAAGACAGGTTGCGTTGGTAAATCTCCTGCACAGGACCTCTCCAAAGGATCGAAAGGCTGGGTTGTTATTTTGAGGACGAAAGTGCACCTGACTCAAACTAGGGAGGTTTCAATTATGTCATATTCATGTTCAAGTTGGACATTAAATAAGGACAACCAAAGAAGAATCGATGCATCAAAATTGTGGTGCTGGCAAAGAATTTTGAAAGTACCACGAACTGCCAAAAGAACCAACAACTCTGTCTTGGAAGAAGGACGGCAGAATGCTTCTTAGAGACAAAGATGGCGAGTCTTTGTCTTATGCACTTTAGGTATGGGGTTGGGAGAGACCATTCTCTGGAGAAGGACATCATGTTTGGTACAGGGGCAGCAGAAAGGAGGAAGGTCTTGGACGAGATAGAGTGACACTGGCTGCATCAATGGGCTCAGGCCTAGGAACAATTGTGAGGGTGACCCAGAACCACACAATGTCTTGTTCTGTTGTGCATTGGGTTGCTGTGGGTTGCAACCAACTCGATGACCTAGCAACAATAAATCTTTACAGGAGGAGAGAAGGTGGGTTTGAACCACTGACCTTGGGGTTAGCAAGACAATGCTTACCCAACAGTGTTACCAGGCTCCCAGGTTAGTAAACCCCATGGGGCATTTTTCCTTGCCTTATTGGGTTCCTCTGAGCCAGAATCAACTGAATAGCATGCAACAAAAACAACAACACTTCTACTAGCTATGCCAAATTCTCCATTCTCATCCTTAATTAAATCAGACTATATGCATTAGGATTATATCACTGTGTATTATGGAAAGGTCTAACACAGAAACTCAGAATGTCTACATTAGGTCCATAGAGTTATCAGAGACTCAGAACCTTTTTTGGTCCTTTGTCTGTGTATCTCTGTAATGTAACCCCAATCCTCCAATATCACATCGACAACAAGCAGTTTGGTTCAACCCACATTGTTACTCTTTCAGCTTAAAAAAAGCCTTTTGGAGAGTCCACACAATATTTCTCATGACATTTTGTTGGCCAGAACATAGTCACCTCATCACCCTCAACTACAAACAGCTAGAGAAGCATGGTCTTATACTTGTATAAAATGTGTCTAGCTGCAAGAAAACAACAAACTGGCATGAAGCAGGGAACCAGTAGAGAGACCTAAGTGACCGGTCCCGTTACCGACCAAGTGGACAACCTCCTATTCCCCCCAAAGAATTAATCTGAGGACAGCACTGAAGCTGCAGCTCAAGGAGAGGGAACTGTCTGATCCAAGCACACAGGAGCAAATGAGATGGGAAGAAAAAAAGAGGGAAGCACATCCTGGCCCACATAACCCTAAAGGCAATATTTCTGCTCAGAGCAGCCAATGCACAGAGAGGGTGATAGGACCAGCCACACCACGAGACATGACACTTCTCACTGACCCATAGCACTATGGAGAACAACACTGGAGACACATACAGCGGAAATTGTGCCTGCCCTGACTCCACCACATTAAGGCAAGACACTGGGGGATTGCAACAGAGCAGCAAGGGGAATAGAGACATGAAGTCCCCAGGGAACACCAAAAATAGATTGTGGGGCCAGGGCATGGTGCCCCATCAGGTTCAACTGGAAAACCCTTGAAAGGACAGCAAACAGACCTTAAACTATTTATTGGCTTTTCTTGTTCTTTTTGTCATTGCCTTTTTGTTGTTGTTGTAACAATTGTTTTATTTTCTATTGTAGCTTTTTGCGCTCGGTCTTATGTTTGTGCATATTGTTGTCACTACGTGTCTATCTGTATGGGAAGGCAGGATGAACAAGCTGAAAGAGTGGACAATGGGAAGACAGATGGATATTGAGCCTCTATTCAAGTACTCTCTCAACACAAGAACACTTTGTTCTAATAATGCAGCACTCTGAGATGCTTACCTTCCCGACACGATTGCAGAAGACAAAGCAGTGCATAAACAAATCTGGTAAAGAAAGCTCATGATGCCTGGCTATCAAAATATATAGCATCTGGGGCCTTAAAGAATTGAAGATAAATAAGCAGCCATCTAACTGAGAAGCAACAAAGTCCATATGGAAGAAGCTCACCAGCCTGTGTGATGATGAGGTGATAATGGAATCAGGTATTAAGTGTCAAAGACCCAGAGCAAAAAATCATAATGAGAATAAAGGGGAGAGTGTGGAGTGGAGGCCCAATGCCAATTTGTAAGTAATTGGACATCCCCTTACAGAAGGGTCATAGGAAGAAGATGGGCCAGTCAGTGTACAATATAGCACTGATGAAACATGCGACTTTCCTCTGGTTCTTTAATGCTTCCTCTCCCTCTCACCTACCCCCACTATCATGACTCTAATTCTACCTTACAAATCTGGCTAGATCAGAGCATGTACATGAGCAGATAAGAGCTGGAAACACAGGGAATCCGGGACAGATAAACCCCTCAGGACTAATATTGAGAGTGGCCATACCAAGGAGATAAGGTGAAAGTGGGGGGAGAGAGGGAGACTCAATCACAATGATCTATTTATAATCACCTCCCAGGGGGATGGACAACAGACAAGAGAGCGGGGAAATAAATCGGACAATGTAAGACATGAAAAAAAATTAATTATCAACGGTTCCTGAGGGAAGGAGAGATCATGAGGGAGGGGAATTAAATGAGGAGCTGATACCAAGGGCTCAAGTAGAAAAAAAATGCTTTGAAAACAATGAGGGCAACAATGTTCAAATGTGCTTGAGACAATGAATGTATGTATGGAATGTGATAAGAGTTGTATAAGCCCCCGATAGAATCATTTGGGTAGGGGGGCATCACTGCCCTCTGGTGGGAATAGGAAGCCCAGCCTTGCTTCTGGAGAGCTATTGGTGGATTTCAACCGCCAACCCCGTGGGCCACAGTCCTGCACACAACCACTATGCCACTGGGGCTCAGTCCCAATAGAATCATTTTTAATGTGTCTAGCTGAATTAATGTCCATTCACAAAATGAAAACCAAGTGAACTCCAACTCTGGCGACCCAAGAGAACAGGGTAGAACTCCCCTGTGGGTTAGCAAGACTGTAACCTTTTATGGGAATAGAAAGCCTCTTCTTTCTGCCATAGTAGTTTCTAACTGCTGACCCGATGGCAGGCAACACAGAACCACTATGCCATTCATGAAGAGGATGGAAAAATCATCTCCGACGGCTTCAGAGAGCTAACATGAGACAACTGAAAGAATAAATTAAGTGATTGTGCAAAGACTGAAGTTTACAGATTGCTTTATTCTTCATGCCATCAATAACACAGGAGGGGCCATGAAGAAGAATCAGAGATTGAGAACGTGGGTTGGGAGGAAAAATAATTGGGCGGGGGGGCGGGGGGGGGGGAATGACTAAAACGTTTAAGGCCAAAAAAAGAGAGAAAGGAGTAAGTGAAAGGTGAATTTCTGAACATTTTGAAATGGTTTAGAAAACTTGTAAATGAAGTGCCATTATCATATATTTCAGATTGAAGTCTTTGTACTATACCATTGGCTTTGTGCAATGTGTTTCTCATGCGTGAAATGTCTCCCCCCTGGCCAGGTCTAAAACAGTGCCATGGCTCTTTTGTGAGAAATTTATACATAGCATCTGTCTCTGCTGAATTCTGTATCTGAAAAAATGATGACACAGAATAATATACTGTTTTGCCAAGTCTTTAAGAATAGACATTTCCAAATAAGTGCTTGGTTTGTGGTCCATCTAGTCACTTAACATAATATTCCTATTAGTCCCATATTTGGTATACTTTCACCCTAGACCTCAAATTCTAGCACCTGTCTCTGCTATTCATTTCCTAGAGGTTATTCTAGATTGCTTCATAATATTGATTATGTGGGTTCTCTACATTCTAAGGGTCAAGTCACGTTTTAAAATGCAAGTCTACATTGTGCAATGCCCCTTATCTTTTTCCCTAGCTTTTAAAACTACCACAGTTTAGTAATAATCTATCATTAAGGCTAAAAAGCAAGGTTAAGAAAATCCACTTAATTCAACAACAGCAACGAAATTCTCAGAGGGGAGTCATGTATCTGCCACCACCACCCTACTCCACCCCCGGTTTCGTTTAAATGAAAATGAAAGTTTAGTTTTAACAAGGGGAAAGAGATATATCAAACTTTGTTTCTTTTGCCTGCTTGTCAGATGATGCCAACAAGTTATTGTCCTTTCTCACTCAGGCATAAATGCCTGAAACCTCCTTTTTCTTCTGTCTCCAATTGCCTTACCCAGTAATACTCTTCTCAGACAGAAAGATACCTGAATGTCTAAACATTTATCTATACTAATACAGCCTCATTTCATGTGAATGCCTGCCAAGCAGGAACTAGGCTGTCAGCTTCATCCCATCAAAAAGACTTTCAGTCCCAAGGACTGATGGCAGATCCCAATTGTTAAGTCATTCTTGCTTGAACTGAATTTTAAAGTCAGCCTCCTACTGTTCAAGAGTGGAGCTCAAAGAGGGTATTTAGCCAGCAATGTTGCAATTCTAGGTATAATGCTCTGGATTTTGTTCCTGTCGTCATTATTTTTAAATTTGGGATATCAAGTGAAACTCCAGAGCAGCCAATAATGTGTAAGGGCAAGCAATACTGCATAATGGTTCTTGTTTTGGTACGTTCGCTTTGTAGTGATTTATTAAGGGAGGCTGAAAAAGCCTGATTAAAATGCATAAACAGTTCTGAACAGTAAACAACCATGTCTCAGGATGAAAAAATGGGACCCACATGCTGTGCATGGAAATTGCCCTTAACAACATGGCCTATTGTTGAACAGATAGGAAGCCAAAGGTTGCTTGTAATCAAATTTGAAGTTTCCCATCACTTATAAAAGCAACACTTCCTTGTGCAAACGTTTCAATTTGTTGTAGTTAAAAACTGCTTCCTGACTTAATCCTTACAGAGTCCAGTGCTTTTGACTGTCAGGTGGGTGGAAAAATGTAGACAAGGGGTCCCACTAGACTGAAAATGACAAAATGAAAGCAAGTTTGTATCGAGGGAAAAATAAAATCTAATGGATTAACAGGAGTAAATAAAAACAGCATGAAAGCTCAAGGTAACATTTTCATGCTTCATTTAAATTAGGGGGGCAGGGAGAAGTTGATCAGTTTGTTAGTTGCTCTTTTCTCATTTCAAAATGAATTGAATTTTGCAGAAATTAAAAACAAAACTGACTCATTATGTCTTGGATCAAGGCTGTGGGCACAGACTTAAAGAGAAATTTTATTAATAATACAGCCAGGCTTATCTGGTGGGCTGAAGTACATGAACACAAATACAGAGATATTTAGATAATGATAATTCCTTAAGTTTCTCTTTTTAAGTATATTGATTGCTAATCATGGAAACAAGAAAACTAGGTACTAAATTTTAAGCATGTTTATTCTTCTGCTGTAAATTTAAGCATATCTGGGCCACCTCAAAGCAACTCCTTACTACAGAATGAGCCCTGCCTGGCTCAGTGCTATCTATAGTATACAGTAGAGTGAAAAATAAGGTAAGGGAGTATTAATGATATCTTTAGAGTATTAATCATACTCAAACGGAAAATGTCTTAGTCAGACGAAGAGCATTTTGAAAATGGTTTAATGCCATTTTCCAAGTAAATTTGAAGAATCAGAAAAATGTCATCACTTTCTATCATCTTAAACAAACACTGTTGTGCATTCATTTCAAAATTCAAATGCATATCACCATCCTATTGTTAATCACATCTTTTTCATTTCATGTTAATGATAGAGTAATGGAAATCCTTATAGGAAACTCTTTGTGCACATCTGTAATCATGTCTCAGGGACAATACTCATATATATAGTTTCTAGACTATAAGGCAAGAGCATTTTATTTTTGACAGATTGCTTCTGGGAGAGCTATACCAGTTTTTACTACTAAGAGAATGTTAAAACCATAACCTGATGTTTGTGTTTTGTCTCTTTAATTTGTGTCATATTAATAAGTGAAATTGCTATCTGAGAAAATTATTTGTATGCCTCTGGCACATCTTATATTTTAAAATAATGTTCTTAAATATTTCATTGCTTTTCTGTATGCACCAGCTGTTAATAACATCTCTGATGTCTTCATAGGGTTAGTGAGAAAATTCAAAGAGATAGTTGACATAAAGTACTTAGTCCAGTGTCTAGAAAGCTTAGTGTTGTTATTGGCACATTTTATTTCTTTATATTTCAAATGTAAATTTGGTCATGATAGAAACTAAGTTTAAATGAAGAAAATAGTGCCATTATTCTGAAATTACACCCTTATAATAAGGTAAAATATCGTTTCAGGAAAATATATATATAAATAAATCCATGAGGGAAAAAAGTCTTGGTAAATAATTATCCATTCCTCCCCTATCCATTATCCATTCCATTCCTTCCCTGGTAATCATCACAGACATTAATACCTGTGAACTTCCCACCACTTTGGGAACAAAGTGGTTGAATCCAGGGTTTCTGTTCAGAGTCTGCCGGGATATTTATCCCAGGAACTTTCCTGTGCACCTCTCAGGTATGTGGGGGAATGCTGGAGCCTGCATGGGGCAGTCACAGAGGCTGCCAGCTCCAGGGAGAGAAACACACATCTGGGCCAAGTGTGACCTCAGAGACCAGGAGCAGTAACAGAAGGGATATTGAAGGAGTTCCTGCTCCACTTTAAAACCAGAAAGTATGCTTTTCAGCACATTACAGAGAGAGTGGTTTTTAAAAATCGAATTCATCAAAAATGTAATCATTCTGCTATTCTAACGCTCTGCCTCTGAACTCTTCTTTCCTTCACCTATCCATCATAATGTCACTAATATTATTATCATTCCTCATGAAATGAATGACATCTTGCCCAATCTTAAAATAGTCTAGGTTCTTCCTCTATCTCCCCACCTTTATTCATGAAATCAATCTTAACTATTAATATGATATTTGAGACTCTTTTCCATTCTGTCCTAACCCACTTTGTTCAGCATCATCTCCTCCTCATTTCTGTGTACATGAAACACTCCAAATGTTAGCTTTCCTGCCACTTTTTAAAACATGGTTCATGTGAGTTCAGTTCTCCACGCTGATGCTCAGACTGACTATTATTCAAACTTAGGCCACCTTCCTCCCTTTCTCTCATGACAGGGATCTGAGGTAGTCTTCAAAAGACCAACCCAGATTCTCTGCATTGAACTCTCGGTCCTTTCTCTGTAGTGTTAGTTACCCTTTATTTAGTGGGTTTCCTCTTCCTTGAGGAATGATCACATTAGGGATCATTTGCTTTCATAAATAACACTTTTCATGAGATTTTAATTACTATACAAAACAGTGACCATATTTTAATGCTTGATTCCCTTAGTCTTAGCAAAAAGAGTTAGGCAGGAAACATTGCATGTTTTGAATTGAATCACGGGTTACCAATTTTTGTGGCATTTTAAATATATATATATATGTATTTATATACATACACACACATATATATGACAGGTTCTACTAAAGCAAACTCTTCCCACTAGTTCCAAAGTAAGGTTGGTAAATAAAATACAGGTCACCCAGTTAAATTTAACTTTGAAACTCAAATAGACTGCCGATGTGCTGCTGGTTTTTGTTTTGTAGACTTTTAGTTTTATTTTTGTTAAATCTGACCACTAGTTCAATAATATGCCAACTTCGTCACTTGCAGGGTTAACTTCTAGGCAACACTGAATTCATGTGCATATAAGTTGTTCCTACCCAGCTCTGCTGGAATAATGCATTTGCCAAAACCCCCAACCAAACTCACTGCCCTTGAGTTGAGGCCAGGGACCTGTAGGATAGCACAGCACTGTCCCTGTGGGTTTCTGAGACTTTATTGAAGTAGAAAGCCTGATCTGTCTCCTTCGAAGCAAATAGTGCTTTCAAACTGCTGATCTTGCTGTTATCCGTCCAATGTGTAACCACTCTGCCTCCAGGGATCCTCAAGACAGGCGCATCCCCCACGAATTCACTTTCATACAAGTGGGCTACATTATTTGGGAGGATAATAAACTTGAAAAACAGAGGGGATTGTTAATATTTTAAAGCCTATCGTCACACAAACAACAGAAAGTCTATATTTGAGGAGCCTGGGAGAATTATTCCAGATCTTAGTCCAAATTCTTTAAATAGCTAGTCATTTTTTTATCAAAAAGATAGCCAAGGTAAACCTCCTAGGTCCTGGAGATCGTGCGCTTTCCTCTCATTCCCTAGGACATTTCATTATGCCGTCCTGATTTGCTTCCATTGTCTCTGCAGTATGCAAAGAAGAATGGAGTTGTTGAGTGGACTCTACTTGTGCCAACTTTCCAAGCTCAGCCCAGTGGATCCATGTCTACACCAAACTCTTTAATAGCATGTCCTTAGTTCCCACCTACCTTTCTCCTCTTTCTCCAACTCTTTTTTCCTCTAGTTTCCTAGGCAACAGTTTGTTAGTCAAATAAAGCAATGCTCACTAATACACAATGAGAAGAAATCAATAGAACTCCCAAGATTCTCCTTTGCTCTTAGATAACATCTGCAGTTGAACACTAACCTTCTGGGGACAATTCCCAGCTCCCACTTAGTTGTCTGATCAAAGAAGGTTGGAATTTCCTGTAGGAGTGGGTGATGTACTCTGCAAGGGAATTGTTTTTTGTTTTTTTTTTGGAGAATGGAGCCTTGCAGTATCCTTCAAATCAAATTATGTGAGCAGCTGTGTGCTGATGAGTTAAGCAGAATCTCTTATTTGCAGAAGTGTAACTGGTACGTCCAGACCCTATCATCCTAACTAAAAAATTTGCCATTTGTTCAAAGTTCAACTAAGTAGAATTCCCATTTGCCCATGAAGAAATTATTATTTCTGGATAAGAGATCTCCCTATCTAGACCATCAAGGTCTTTAAGCCTGGGGTTGGTCGCATATCCCTTTGTTTCTGCAGGCAACGTTTCTGAAAAGACCCTGCACACATCGGGATAGTACACCTATACAACACTAGACTGGCGATCTCTCTCTCTCTCTCTCTCTCTCTCTCACACACACACACACACACACACACACACACTTGATGAATACATAGCAAGGAAAAAGTTTCCGACATGAAACAAACTGAGAAGCTAATGCTTATTGGGCTAATGCCAATGACTTTAACCACCTTGACAACTGCCTTTTATCAGCACAAAAAATATTAATGGATATGTGAAGGAGCATGCAGGAAAATTGTAACTGTTCAAATAAACAGAACAGAGACTGTACTTGGGTTTCCCAAAAAGGAAACAGGTGAGCAGCTTTTCATCTATCAGAATTGTCCCTCACACTCAAAGTGGAAAGCCTCAGATTTAAGTGCTCTACATTTCTGGTTGCTGGTGTCTGAAACCCAGTAATGCCAACTTTAATAAACAAAAATAAGGTGAAATTAATTTTAAGAACATAATGCTATATGGTTTAGTGGGGGGAAGGGACTAAAGGGGTACTAGAAATAGAAATTTCCCGCAAATCCATCATCTGTCTCCGTACTCTCCTCTTGTGTTGTTTCTTTATTTTTTTTTAACTCTTTCCCCGATAATTTCTTCTGCTTCCAAATCTCAGATTGTGAGTGCTCACCATATTGTGCTGTGGCTAGCACCACAAAGAGACTGAAAGCTTTTCTGGATCAAAAAGGTCACATTTTTCAAAATATCTGCCAAGGGTGTCCAGCCTCAGTGGAATGTGAAGGAAACTGATTATTGTGACGCATTACACACAAAAGGTACTAGGATGCCGGGGTGTGGGGGGTGGAATGGGGGAAGGGAAACTAATATTATCCTGAGTTCTTAGTTTGGGCTGATTAAAACATAATTAAAGGAGCACATGAATATGAGGGGGCTTCAAAATTTTCATGGAAAATTAGAATTAAATGATAATAAAATTTTCCATGAACTTTTTGAGTTCCCTAGTAGAGATGCTGGATATCTGGTTATAGATTGCTGTTAAAATTGCAATAAAGCATGGAAGGAGATGAAACATACAACTTTCCTCTAGTTCTTTGATGTTTCCTCTCCCCCCCCCACACACACACACTATCATAACCCACATTCTACCTTACTAATCCAGTTAGAACAGAGCATGCACATGGGGTACAGATAAGAGCTAGAAACACAGGGAATCCAGGACAGTTAAACCCCTCAGGACCAATACTGAGAGTAACCATACCAGGAGGGTAAAGTGGGAGGCGGGGAGGAGGGAACCAATTACAATGCTCTACATATAACCCCTTCCCAGCAGGATGGGAAGCAGCAGAAAAGTGAGTGAAGGGATACATCAGTGTAAAACATGAAAAAATAATAATTTCTAAATTATCAAGTGTTCACGAGGGAGGGAGGGGAGAGAATGGAAAAATGAGAAGCTGTTATCAATGACTCAAGTAGAAAGAAAAAATTTTGAAAATGATGATGGCATAAAATGTACAAATATGTTTGATATCATGGATGGATTTATAGATTGTGATAAGAGTTGTGTGAGCCCCCAATAAAATGATTTTTTAAAAATAATCAGCACATTCCTCCCATGTATATTTTTTACTAAAAGTAAATCAATAAAATAACAAACAATGATAATAATTATTTTCTATAAGGTGATCTAAAATAAATACAAATAGAAGTTCAAATATTTTCTTCCCTACCCCAACAGATCATCTTATGACCTGCTCTGTTGTCACTGGACAGTCAGTTCTGCTGAGTTGAATTTCCCTTGGTGTATCATTTTCACTGTCCTGAAATTTAAGTGTATGGTGTACTACTCCCCCGCCCTGTCCCCCGCCCACCTCATCCTCATCTTCCTCCTTCTTTATATTGTGTTCTAGTTATCATATCTGGAAATGAATTCCGTGAGGCTGAAATTTTATTTTAATTGTTCTAAAAGTATATGTGATGCATTACTTGCCATTTCAGCCTTTTCATGCAATAGCTTGGATCATCTTGCATAATCACTACCAATACCCGTTGCCAGATTTTCTTCTAATTTTATGAGAGCAATGAATATGTATCTGTATGGCCCCAAACCACTGACTGCCTAACAGAGACCAGCATCAAATAGAAAAGATAATAAATAAATAAAATCGGACAATATCAGACATGCTGGCACAACTGAGTCTTGACAGCAAACAGACAGTTACAGACATTTAACTGTCGATTACAGACAGTTAAGTAAGCAGAAAAAAGATGCACGCCAATGCTAACGGAGACAAACAAAATCTTTTCAAGGAACCATAGGAAATTGTTCCCTAATTATTCCCTCTAAATAGAAGCGCTGGTGGCATAATGGTTACGTGTTGTTCTGCTGATCACAAAGTCAGTAGTTCAAAAACTCCAACAGACAAGACTTTCTATTCCCATAAAGGGAATAGAAATCCACAGGGGCAATCACTATGAGTTGGAATTGAGTTGATGGCAGTGAGTTTGGCTTGTGTTTGAAATGACTAAATTACAAGGACCTCTGGTAGCACAGTCATTTAGTGCTCAGCTGCCAGCCAAATTGTCAATAGTTCAAACCTATCAGATGCTACAAAGGAGAAAGATGTAGAAGTCTGCCTCTGTTAAGATTGCAGCCTTGAACGCCTTGTAGGCAGCTGTACTCTCTCTTGCAGGGTTACTATGACTTGGTAACAATGTGATGGCAGTGAATTAATGACCAAATTCTCTTGATTTGTCTCTGCATTCATTCCTATTGCCTCTGTCTAGCCAGGCACTCATGCCTAAGTTGATCTGGACTCATGTCAATGCTTGAGGCCAAAGGAAATTATGAAGTCCAATAACAAACAACCCAGTAAGCTTATTCTTTAACAAAGCCTCTCTCACAAATGGGATAGCCAAAATTAAAAGGCAAACTAAAAAGAGTAACTGAGAAAAGAGTATCAAAGAATTTGTAAGTTTGATCCATAAAAAGAGCACACAATTTGGTGAGAACTGTATAGACTCCATTAATACATCAGCAAGAGTTATTCAAAAGAGAAGAAATTATTAACTAGGAAACATATGAGAAAATGTTCAATTGCCATTTTTTAGAGTGTCATGAACTATGATGGAGACACTATCCATCAAATTAGCAAAGATTTTTAAAATGAAATCATCAATTTTATTTTCTTATAGTGTTTGATGTTGCTTCTTTGGGGTTCGATGGCATCTCTAAATATCTTATCTAAAGTCAGTTCTTTCTCGGCCCTGCATCTGCTCCCCTCAGGAGAATCTTGGTATCGCATACCAGCTGCCGTCAAGTCCATGGCAATGCATGGCAACTCCAAGAGTGTAAGAATAGAACTGTGCTCCGGAGGGTTTTCAATGGCTACTTTTGTTCAGAAGAAAACCACAAGGCCTTTCTTTCGTGACACCTCTCAGTGAGCATGAACCTCCTGCCATCAGTTATCAGCCAAGCACGTTAGCCACTGGCACCATTCTGGAACTCCTTCAAAATGCTATAGCTGTATGTGCTGTCTAGTCGATGCCAACAGAATGAAAGCAATAGTATCGGGTCCTGCCCCATCCTCCCAGAGTTGTGATGCCCACGTTCATTGTCGTAGGTGCCCTGTCAATCTGTCTCCCTGAAGATCTTCCTTTTTGTTCTCTGCTGACCCAACAGTTTACCAAGCACAATGTCCCTCTCCGGAGACTGGCCCCTCTTGATGATAATTCCAAAGTAAGTGAGATAAAGTTTCATCATCTTTCCTTCAAAAAGTCTTTTGGCTGTGTTTCTTCCAAGACAGATGTGTTTGATGTAATGCAAATGCGTCCATTGTTCTCCGGTCTTCCTTGATAGTTAGCCAGCTATCCTTGTGCCACGTGACTCAAAAAACCATGGGGTTTTTTGTTGTTGTTTTGTTTTGTTTTCAAATAGATCATTTTATTGGAGGTTCTTACATATATTATGATGGTCCGTACATCCATTATATCAAGTGGACATCAACAATTTCTAAAGATTATATTTCTTCTTGAGCATTTTGATATCAATTCTTCTTTCTTCCCCCTCCTTTTCCCACCCTGCCTCCCCATGAGCCCTTATTGTATTATGCATTATTATTTTTATTTATATATCTTTTTTTTGTTTTTTGGGCATCACTGCCCTCTGGTGGTAGGAGTAGGAGGCCCAGCGCCACTGCTGGAATTGAACCTCCAACCCAGTGGGCCACAGTCCCGCGCACAACCACTACGCCACCGGGGCTCAGCCCCTATTTATATATGTCTTGCAACATGCATTCTATCCTGTCACCTACTATCCTGGTATTCGTCCCCCTTGAGGTAGATTGTACTGTCATTATTACTATCTCTTTATCAATGCATCTTTAAAAATTTTTTTAAATCACTTTATTGGGGGCTCATCCAACTCTTGTCATGATCAATTTAGACATCATTTGTATGCAGTCCACATTTGCACATTTGTTGCCATCATCATTCTTGAAACATCCTCCTTCCACTTAGGCCTTCAGTATCAGCTTGTCATATTTCCCCTCCCTCACCCCACCTCTTCCCCCATGAACCCTTAATAATTTAAAAACTATCATTATTTTGTCATTGTGTACACTGTCTGAAGTGTCCCTTCACTTACTTCCCTGTTGTCCGTACCCCAGGGAGGAGAGGTTATATGCAGATCTCTGCAATTGGTTCCCTCTTTCTACTCCACTTTCCTTCCATCCTCCCGCTATCACCACTCTCACCCCTTGTCCTGAAGGGATCATCTGTCCTGAATTCCCCATGTTTCCAGCTTCAGCGTACATCCCCTGGTCTAGCTGGATTTGTGAGGTAGAATTGGGATCATGATAGTGGGTGGGAGGAAGTATTTAAGAACTAGAGGAAAGTTGCATTTTTCATTATTGCTACACTGTATATTGTCGAGTGGCTGGTCTCCTCCCTACAACCTCTCTGTAAGGGGATTTCCCTCCCTTCACCTATTGATGGGCTTTGGGTCCCCAATCTGTACTCCCCCTCATTTATGATGATATAATTTTTAGTTCTTTGATGCCTGATACCTGATCCCTTCAACACCTTGTGGTCACACAGGCTGGTGTGCTTCCCCTATGTGGACTTTGTTGATTCTGAGCCAGATGGACACTTGTTCACTAAATTAGCAAAGATTTTAAGAGGTCAGTGTAATACTGGCAAGAGTCTGATGAAAGGAGTATTTGAATTTCTCACAGATTATATTAGCCTGGCCCTTTAGAAATCAGTTTCGGGGCTGAGACCCGGTGGTGTAGTGGTTGTGTGCGGGACTGCAGCCCACAGTATTGGCAGTTCAAATCCAGCAGCAGCTCTACAGGAGCAAGACTGGGCTTCCTACTCCTGCCAGGGCAGTGATGCCCCAAAAATAAAATTAATTAATTAAAAATTTTTAAAAATAATTCAGTTTCACAATACAGACCCCAAACCCTAAAATATGTGTTTCTTTCAATCTACTAACTCCTCTTCCATTAGGAAAGTTATTGTTTACCTTGTGAAAATCAAAACTAAAATTTAGAAACCAACATTCTTCTTAACATGATGCATAAATCATTGAAAATTTTGAAAGAGATTTATAGTATGAAAATTTTAAAATAGACCATGATATATCTACATGATGGCACAGCTTTTAAAACAAATATTTATTCGAATGTTCAGCTGGATGCTAGGAATGGGAAACCAGAATAATGACAACTGCCCTCCCCCCAAAATAGGAAAAAAACTCTAGTTGGAAATAGACAAAATTTCTATAGATTATTATTCTTGGCTGATTATTATTCTTGGCCATGAATGATTTTAGTTTCTTCTCTATGGTTTTTTCCCAACTTTGCATTCCTATTAAAAAATGTATTGAAGACCTGCATTGTTCCAGACACTGTGTATTTTGAGAATGCAGAAGTACCAATTGTCGTTCAACAGATTCTGACTCATAATAAATTCTGACTGGACAAAATAGAACTTCCTCACAGTCTTTCCTAGGCTATAAATCTCTATGGAAGCAGTTGACCACATCTTTCTCTCACATAGCACTTAGTGGGATTGAACCACCAACCTTTAGCAGCCAACAACTTTAACCATTGCACCACCAGGAGTTGCTCAAATCGGGTACATTTAGTTAAATTTGAAATTCAGATAAACAATGAAAAATGGCTAATGACCCATAAAATATTGAGAACTTTCTTATATTTTACCTGGCATCCCTACCTCTTAAGGAATTTTATTTGGAAATTGGTTGGAATTAAATTGTAAGACACTTACTTTTTATTAAAAATCATTTTATTGGGGACTTGTACATAGTTTTTCACAATACATAAATACATACGCTGTGCCAAGCACCTTCGCATGTCTGCTGCTGTTATCATTCTCCAAATATCCACTAGAGACACTTTCCATAATGGTCATTTTCTAATTTTATTCAAAAACTAAGTTTTATTTAAGCCATCAAGAGACCCAAGAGAATGGGGGGAAAGATTAATTAAAATAATGTTTAGTGCTTTTTGTACCCCAATGTCTATTTGTTGAATATGTAGGTACACTGAACAAAACGTAAGACAATATTCAAAAAACACAGAAAGGTGAAATAACAATAATGAAACACTCGATGTCATCAAGTAATTCCATGCTAAACTTTGTAACAGATTCAAAGCAGCATAAAATGTAGATCTTGCCATCAAAAAACTTATGCCAGGTTCAGGGAAATAGCATACGGACTTCAGCATTTAGAAACAGCAAGCAAACCACTGTGAGTCTAGATGACTCTACCAGTCCAGAACACCTCCTAGAAGTGGTAAGACATGGTACATCTGCATGATTAAGAAGCTTCCCAAATTGTGCTTTTCCAGAGGGAGTTGGGGGGGTGGGGGGGAGTTAGAACCATATCCAAAGGCAAGTCATATTTTCCAACCTTGAAAACCAACAAAGGGTTTAGAAATTTTAGAACTCCTCTGCAACATCCCCCACATCATGTATAAGATAACTCATTCCTCAATTTCAATTTTCAATGACTATTATTATATTTATATTTTCAGACTTACCTCAGCAGCTTCCCCATGACAATAGCTGCTGTGAAGTGACTTGCCGCACACTGTGCTGGCATCATCTTGGAGCACTGTATGGCCGCCCATAAAGAGATGTGGGAAGCATGTTGCTGCTGCTTTCTCCTTTGACAGAATCTAAAGTGGCCTATCCTTGACCCAGGTCAAAAGGTGCAGGCAGAGAGAAGTGAGGTCTGGTGAGAAGGGTGATGAAGAGCATGGTTAGAAATTACTCCTTGAGGCTGAGCCCTGGTGGCTTAGTGGTAGTTTGTGGGACTGCAGTCCACAGGATTGACAGTTCAAATCCAGCAGCAAGGCTGGGCTTGCTACTCCCACCAGGGCAGTGATGCCACAAAAAAAAAAAAGAAAAGAAAAGAAAGAAAGAAAGAAAGAAAGAAAGAAAGAAAGAAAGAAAGAAAGAAAGAAAGAAATTATTCCTTGGGTGCCATCTCTGCCTCAGGTGGTTTCCAGTTCCTGAACTTACCAGATTTTTGCTTCTTCTATCACTTCTCAAGTGCCTGCATTTCTCTGCCTCATCCTACTCATCAGTTAAAACTTTGTTTTTCCTTTAAGGCTAACTGTACATCTTACCTTCTGCCAAGAGAATTTTCTACTTCTCATCCCTCCTCCAAAAGATAAAATAGTTAAAATAAAATAGAGGTGATTTCTTCTTCCTTTGGACTTTCTTATCTCAACACATCATAATTGCAGAATATTGTAATTATTGATGTTGGGCCTTAACACTTGATCCCCACGTACCACCACTATCCAATTGATTCCAAGCAATTATCTTTCTATGCATAGCAAATTCTCTCTCTCTCTCTCTCTCTCTCTCTCTCTCTCTCTCTCTTTCTCTTTCTCTCCCCCCCTCCTCCTATGATTTATGCTAGTTTATGTGGAGGTTTCAAAAAGTTCACGGAAAGATGAAAGTCATGGAAATTTTCCATAATCTTTCAAATTCCTCACAAGTCATAAGAGCTGGGCCAATGTCCTATCCAAATTAGAAAGATATTGGGGGGGGGTAATAGTTATTAGTTATTAATAGTTATTTATTTTTAGATTCCAATTTCAAAGGCCAAGAAGTCTCTTCAAATGCAAACTAAGTCACAGGGCAGTGGTGTGAACCTGACAACTGCAAGTTGGGACTCTTTAATTGATTCTCTACGTTGTTTGCATAGATTACTTTCTCTTCATCCTTAAAATCCTTCCCTGGAAAGGGACATCCTGGTTAGTAAAGTAGAAGTGAAAAAGAGGAAAACCCGTAACAATCTGTCATGATACCATAGCCACAGCAATGTGCTCAGACATCACCACAGTTGTGAGACTGGCACAGAACTGAGCCGTGGTTCAGATGTAAAAGGAAGGCTTAGCCACATTTTTCTCTGAATAATTCCCAGATAGGATCCTTACAGTCTTTCTTCCCTGCCATGTCTGCAATCATTCCTTTTCTATACTTCATTTCTCAATTTGATTTTGTATATCAAATCTGTAAACGCAATGTGGCTTCAGACTTTTTCACCCAACTTTGTCTCAGAGGGGGTAGGAGAATCTTAAAGGTCGGTGCATCACAAGACCTACAATTTAAAAGTCAGACATGCTGCCACCTTCCAACCCATTACCAGTTCTTTTACTAGTCAGCCTTTCTACATCACTCTCTACTTCTCTGCTGGGTTTAATAATTTATTATACTGGCTGCCCAAAGCTCATAAACCATACTCACACTCACAAGTTTTATTGAATGACATCACATGTTGCAATGAACTTAGAAGTAACAGGAACAACAAGAAACTTGGAAGGAGGCTGCTTTGCAAAGGAGTACAAAAAATTACTCTGGTGAATGAATGTCTCTGGGGAAAATACTACAGAAAGGTTGCATAGTGGTTACACCTTGGGCTGCTAAGCACAAGGCCAGCAGTTCAAAGCCACTAGCTGCCCTTTGAGAAAAAGGCAAGACTTTTCCACTACAATAAAGGGTTACAATCTCAGAAATCCCCAGGGGCAGCTCTGCCTTGCCTGATAGGGTCACTATGAGTTGAATTTGACTCAATGGCATAGACGTGTTTTGGCTTTCATTTCAGCATATGCCTTCAGTGTAGTTTGAACTTCTTAGTACACTGGATTTTTTACAGTATACTCCCTCTTGAAATGAGAGTATTGTTGGGCTTGTTTGGGGTATAGCAATTCTGTATTTTTTCCATCATCTCTTGATGCTTCCTGCATCACTCAATATTTTGCCGGGAGAAACATTGAGTACTGCCACTTGAGGCTGGAGCATATTCTTCAGTTCTTTCAACTAAAGATGTACTGAGTGGGCTCACAGATGTGCCTTTCCAAAAGAAATGTATCCAAAGGAGTGTGAAAATTGTACAATAACGTATTTAGTAGCATATGAAAGTGAAATTTTGCTGAAGATAATTCGACAACAATTGAAGCAAGATATCAAAAGGAAGTGCCAGAAATTCAAGCCAGATTTGGAAAAGGACCATGGCAAGAAACAGATCCTTGCTGGTGTAAGACAGATCTTGACTGAAAGCGGAGAACACAGCACAGGTATTTCATCATGTTTAATCAATTACACAAAGGCATTTGACTGTATGTTGGGTCACAACACATGATGGACAACATTAGGAAGAACGGGAATTCCAGAACACTTCATTTTGCTCCTGCACAAACTGTCAGGCAAGGAGCCGTGGTTCAAATAGAACAAGGAGACAGTGTGGTTTCAAATCAGGAAAGGTGTATGTCAGGGATTCATCGTTTTACCACACTTATTCAATCTCTATGTTGAGCAAACAATCAGGGACACTAGACTATATGAAGAAGAACATGGCATTGGGATAGGAAGAAGGCAATTTAATAAGCATTAATACGTGAATGATGAATCCTTGGTTGCTGAGAGTGAGAGAGACTTAAAGCAATTGCTGAGGGGCATCAATGACTGCAATTGTCCGCCTGGAGTAAAACTCACTAGAAAGAAAACCACTAAAAGTAAAATGCACACAATGGGACCAGTAGCCAGTATCATAATAAGTAGAGAAAACATTGAAGCTGTCAAGGATCTCATTTTGCTTGAATCCACAATTGATGATCGTGGAGGTCGCTGTCATGAAATAAAAATAAAAAAAATCTAGTGCAATGGGGCAATCTGCTGCACAGGGGCCTTTAAAAGTGCTGCGGAGCAAGGCTGTCACTCTGAGGATGAAAGTGCACCTAAATCAAGCCAGGATATTTTAGTCTAGCTGGTATGCAGATGGAAGTTCGAGAATGAATAAAGTGAACCGCAGATGAATTGATGTGTGTGAGTGACCGTGATGGCAAAGACAATTTAAAATACCTCGAACTGCCCAAAGAACAAACAAATCTGTCTTGGATGAAGTACAGCCAGAATGCTTCTTAGAAGCAAGGACAGCAAGATTTTGTCTGGTGTACTTGGACATGTTATCAAGAGAAATCATTCCCTGGACAGGGACATCATGCTTGGTAAAGTAGAAGTGAAAAAGAGGCAAACCTGCAAGGATCTGGATAGATATCATCGCTGTGACAATGGGCACAGACACAAACATGGTTGTGAGGCTGGTGCAGAACTGAACCATGTTTCGTTCTGCTGTACACAGGGTCGCTTGAAGCTGACCCAGCACACCCTGATGACAACCTTTGAATAGGGGGAGAATGTTGTCTTCTTGTCCCTGGGGGTTTTATATTTGTTAAGAATCGTGCTGTTGCATTCTTATATTGTTTTAATTGGGTCAACACCAGTGAGGACTTGATTACCTCATCCATTCCTTTAGCAAATATTTCTCAACTGGGTTATCGCAGTCTTTGAGTGAATGAGGCACCACAGAGTTGTGTGCTGACTCAGCTTCCTCCCAGCTCTGTTTGCCTTTCTTAGTCTCTATTGCCATCACAACTTTCCCATCATCCCTGAAGGACAAGTGTTTTTCAGGATTTGTTCTTGAATCTCTTCTGTCTCTGTTCTGGGGTCAGCTAACACCTGATCACGTCCATCTTTGGAACCAATGGCAGATACTGCCCCTCATTCATGTATGAAGGGGACCTGGCATGCTTTCTCAGCACAGACTCTCAGGTAGCAATCATTTGGAGACGATATGCAACATAAAATCTTTCTGCCTCTCTTGCACTCTTTCCTTGAATGATTTTACTGGCTTTTCATCTATGAAGATGATTACCAAAATTCCATCTCCTGTTACATTAGAAATAACAGGCTAATGTTATTTCTAATGAGTTCTGGATTCATGTGTCCAGTAGCCTATAGTCTTTCTGATTAGAAGTTGCTTTTAAGTATCTCAAGCGTGCCTCGCCCAAAACTAAACTACTTCCCATTAAATTCATTCTCTGATATTACATTTTAGAGTCACCCCACCTAGACACTTCAGATTTCTCTCTTCTTCCCTTTCCTTCTCTGTATACAGCTGACTCTTACTTACATTAATTCTAATTCACACATGTCTCAAATAGATCATTTCAATTGTCTTTATTTAATCCTTGATAAACTTCCTGCATAAATTCTTGCAATAACCTCCTTACCATTTTCTATGTTTTCTTCCCTTCAAAATCCTCTACCTAACTATCCATATCATTTCAAAGCACTGATGTGAGTATATTGCTTGTTTCTTTCATTTCCTTCATTCACTCTTTACATCCCTCAGGGCTTTCAGGAGAGGTATCAGATTCTTTCAAAGCAGGGTATGTGGCTAGTCCTCTTCACACTCTGCCCCCAAATTACTTTTCCAAGCATTTTTCTCATCACTTTCTGAACTCACAGCTATCTGCTTCAGGCACATCCTCAAATATGCAACTCGCCAATATGTATGTATAAGCTACTTCTTTGGTATGCCATGGATTTTCAAATGTTGGTAACTTTGCTCATAGTGTACAACCTGCTTAGAAGGCCTTTCCTTCCCTAACAGCCCACAGAAATTCTCGCTCTTAAAAACTTAGCTCTCCCCTTCTTTGGGGTCCCCTTACTTCCCCTCCTCCCTAGGCTAGACTCCACTAACGTACCTGTTGCCAATATCATATGACAGTTAGTTGTAGCTATCCCACCAGGCAATTGATTTCATCATATTTAATTTTGTACCCACGATAAAACACTAAAGTAGTGAATCGGTACATGTTCTTGGCGTGCATTGAAAAAAGAATACCCTAAGTCACTTTCTCTTTAAAGAGTTACTGCTTGGTAAAATAAGATGATTATTTTGGTTCAGGAGTTTTGTCATATGGTCTCAAATTAGAAATTGTTGAGGGGCCATTACTTTTCCCAAGCCTCCAGTAACATTTACTTGGAAAGTTATGCAGTGATGAGATGATTAATCCAGACTTCCTCAAACAAAGTTGTTCCTTCATTTTCTTGTTTTAGGAACAAAAACAAAGCCATTGAAGCTTGATTGACATAAACGGAAAAACCCTCTTGTTTTGTATAATCAGTGTAGTCATGAAGTGTAATTTGCAGAATAAGAGAAAGGAAAAGAGGTTTTGTAGGGGATCCCAAGGGCATTTTGCCCAAGACAATCTGATTAATTTGAAGAATAGAGTTGGAATTTCCAACCATACTTCATAAAGGACACCCTTAGAAAACAAAGATTTCACAGTAAAAAGCTCCTTCTACTTCTGGTTAAAAATCCCATTTCATGCTGCCTACGGGACTTAGAAAGAATTATTTTCAACTGAAATGTATTTTTAATAGGTAAACCTGCATACAGAAAAGAATATGATATAATCAAATTTTATTTGCTCTGTAGAACGGCATAATTCTTCACTATGAAACTTGAAAACATTGGAAGGTAGGTTTACCAGAGACATAATGCCACCCTCAGATTTTGAAATTAAACCTATCTCTGTCAGTGACTTGTTTCCCCTCATTCATATCTAACAAGATTTACCTGTACTCTAAATTTGAATTTAATAAGTTAAGCAAGGTAAATGAATTACTGTGTCGTTTATGAGAGAATAAAGACCTCTTGCCTAGATATTGCTATCAATAGCAATGGAATTCCTTTATAAATCGTGGAGGGTGGCTTAAAATATGCAGTGCCAAATTTAAGTGGCAGCATTAGAAATAGACTAAGACAGAGAGGTGGGGGAGAAAAATCCCACAGAGCTAAGATACCAGTAAATGAAGCTTTCCTACAAAAGAAACACTGCTGCATTACAAATGAGCATTCTCTTTAGCGAGGGGGCTCAATCTGTGTGCAGGCCTGGAAAAGGGAACAATGGACACCTTCTGACACCAGACTGTGAGTCTGGTGAGCATCCCTCAGTGCAAATGTTAGTACTATGTGAGTATTTATTGTGTTTCTATAAAGTCCTAATGAGCTCCTTGGGTGAGAGTGAAACCTTTTGCTTTTTCACACTGTGCTCAAGACCCCAAAACTTCATGGGGTCAGATCTAAAGAAAGGGTAATGGACCATGAGGTCCAGCTTAATAGACCTGATATTAACACAGCAGCAAGAGTGTCACCGAATGCAAAGTTGAGGGCAAGCAATGAATGAAGCATTTGTTACACTTAAATAATACACAAAGGTCATAACACAGTGGTGGCACTCTATCAATGTCCTCTTTGCAGGACTTTGAAAATCTGCCGTGTATGAAATAGCTCTGTTACACATCTTTAGGTTACAATAAATGAACTTGCTTTTTAACAGCAACTGATAGCGGAGAAAGTTAGGCTACCTCTATGATTACCTATAATAATTTTTCAATATCAGAAATATCCTTCCCATAGTCATAATCATGACACTATCAATATGTAGTATTCATAGGATGGAATCATACTATATGGGTTATAGAATTTAATATACCTAAGTGTGCTTTTTTTCCCTAAATGCAGCTGAGAGATTTTCCTCCTGCAGTGATCTGGTTTCTTTACGATAGGACAGATGTCCCCGGCTTTGAAATGAGTAAAACATAACCACATTGAGAATGAGATCACAAGGCAGAACCACTTGTATAAATACAGGACTCTTTCGCCAGACTCCTTCATCCATGTAGCTGTTGGCTCATGACAGGAACCCTAGTCTGTTATTATAGTAAAGCTTCACTTCAAACAATGCAATGGAGGCCACAGACCCAGGCTCTGACGGCACTGCTCTCTAAGATTTTGTTCGTAAACTGCATATCGAAAGCATCAGCCTCCGCTCACGTGGAGAACAATGGGAAGATCAGGAGACGTGTTTCATGAGCCAACAAAAATATTTGCATGTTTGCTCACCTTGTGTATTGTGATTTCATGCTGGGTTAATAAACTATTTTTCATGAGAATTGGCTCAAGTGGACCTTAAATGATTGGGCAAGGCATATATGACTCAACTTTTAACTGTTTTCAGTTGCTATACTCTGAAACAGTGGGTCTCAACCTGTGGATTAAGACCTCTTTGGGGATCGAGTGACCCTTTCACAGGGGTCACCTGATTCATAACAGTAGCAAAATGACAGTTATGAAGTAGAAACAAAAATAATTTTATGGATATGATCCCCACACCATGAGAAACTGTACTAAAGGGTCATGGCATTAGAAAGGGTAAGAACCACTGTATAACCATTCTCTATGCATCCCACACATACTGGATAAAATGAGTATAGAAGACATAGTTTTTGTTTACATATCCTCACCCTTTTCTTCCCTACCTTGATTATCAAAAGTGGGAAACTGACATTATTCAGAAAATTTAAGAAGTACATAGGGTGAGGCAAAAAGTATTCCTACTAGGATTCTAATTGACACATGCACCGAAGTACTTCAAACAAAACATACTTAAGCAGGTCCCTGTAATCAGAGGATGACTAAGGACAAGTTCTCCCACTAATATACTTGTCTTTGACTCATTAGAGTGCCAAAAAAAAAAAAACCCAAACTCCAAGGGGGTCTGCTGGGCCAGTACAATTCAAGGTCAAGAGTTCAGTTGTTTGGGGGGGATCCCCAAAGGCTAATTTCTCTAAGGATATTGTATGAAATTGTTAGGAAGATGTTTTCAAAAATTGAAGACTGCACTGGTGGAGGGAAATAAAGGCCAGGAAAGTTGCATCAAGAAAATGTTCTTCAACATACCCTTTTTTGAGGCTAGGAAGGACAGCCCTTTGAAATTTCATTGGGAAACTTCACTCCATCCACCCTACAGCCCGGATCTTACCCCTTCAGACTTATTTTCATTTTTTTTTTACAAACCCATGCGTCAAGGGTTGACTTTCAATACATCGCAGGGCAGGGAGCTGCTCTGCTACGCATGAAACCCCACCCCCGATGCAGGCTGTCTACGAATGGTCTAGCACCAGGCTCCCCACAAACGTGCAGTGCATGAGGGCCCCCAGGAGCGGCCGCCTTTCTGGCCGCGCCATGTTTTCCAGGGACACTCCGCACCCGACCCAGTCCAGACGCTGGGCTGGGATGCGCAGCCCGCCAGGCTTCAGACTCAACATTTTTTTTTAAAAACCTGATATGAATCCCATGAGGGTGCCAACACTGTTACTTTGATGTGGAGTAACTAGAAAAGTGCAGCATCCTTCCGGGAAACACTGATGAAAGCTTCTGAAGAAGCTTCAGGATGATGCCGACCTAAATGGTGACGACGTCAAGAAGCAACAGCTTCACATTTTGTTAGTAAGCTACACATCAAAGACATCATGAAAGTAAGTGCTTTGTCCATTTCCTTTGTCTGGTAAAGGGTTACATGTTTTGTAGCAACACTTTTTTAATTTGCCTTCCTTTTGCCAAATGAATTAGCCAACAAATGTAATCATGAACTTTCAAACTTTCCATTTCACAGCCCTTCTTTGGTTGATTTTAACTTTCCATTTTACTTTGCACTAATTATTTGGTTCCAGATTTTTACCCCATCCACTAAAAAATGAAAAAGCAAAAATTAATTAACCTTCAGGTGCTAGTTTATAAATCAGATTAGTTTCTCACTTAATAATTTTAATATATATTGTTTGGGGACATTTGTTACATTTTCCACATTATGTCAACACGCTCCATATTTTCCTTCTGACTGTTTCCACTCCCATTAATCATGCTTCTCTGCCCACCACTCCGCTCATCCCCCCTGGCCTTCTCATCCATGACTTAGGGTAAATGGTGGTGGTTTGTTCTCATATCAAGAATTTTTTAAAAGGGTCACAGAACTCAAGGACGAAGTTGTTTATTTTATGAGTCAATTTGCTATTAAGCTGAAAGGTAGCCTCAGAAAATAGGATCTACTGAAAATTTAATGGGTATCTTAAAGTGATCACTAGCGGATTCCTCTCATTGCTCTACTCTTTGAGTTTTGTACTGTGTTTTTCTCCCATACTATTTGGGCACATCAACAATGTACTGAACCCAAGTAATAATACTTTTTTGATTTGTCTCATGCACAAAGGCCAGTCAAAGAATGTTCCTGGGCTCTTTACTTTTTTTTTTTTTTTGGCATCACTGCCCTCTGGTGGTCATGAGAACAACCCAGCCTTGCTGCTGCTAGATTTGAACCGCCAAGCCAGTGGGCCGCAGTCCCGCACTCAAGCATTATGCCACCGGAGTTCAGCCCCTGGGCTTTTGGAAACTCCATGTCTATGTCCCACCATTTTCCTTTGACTATGCTCTTGGACCAATATGGGTGTAAACTGAGCCAGAAGGAGGCTTTGCACTGAGGGTAAAGATAAGAGAAGAAAAGAGCATGTGCAAAGTCCCCAAAGTCAAAGGACAAGGGTCATAAGCATCATGAAGCACAGAAACTTGAGTAGTTACATATGAGTGAAATAGAGTTCTTAAGAGTGATAAAGTAGGGCTGAGCCCCGGTGGTGTAGTGGTTGAGTGCAGGACTGCAGCCCACTGGGTTGATGATTCAAATCCAGCAGCAGCTCTCCAGGAGCAAGGCTGGGCCTCCTATCCCACCAGAGGGCAGTGATGCCCCCCCCCAAAAAATTAGTGATAAATTAAGATTAACAGAAACCAACAGGGACAAAAACATTAATTTTAGGCAATATTAACAAGTGGGAACTTTATTCTACAGGAGTCATTGAAGATTCTAGATGGTCACTTGGCTAAATTTGAACAAAAATGGATCATAGCGGTGACTATTGTCAATGTTAGGTAGGAAAGTAATGTTTTAATTTAAGAGTAGAAAATAGACTAAACTAAGAGTGATGTAAGATATGACAAAATAATAATAATTTATCAAGAGTTCATGAGGGAGGAGGGAGAGGGGAAGGAGAAGAAAAAATGAGGAACTAATACTAAGGTCTTAAGTGGAAAGCAAATGTTTTGAGAAGGATGAGGGCAACAAATGTGCTTGACATACAGTGGATGGATGGATGGATTGTGATAAGTGGTATATGAGCCACCAATAAAATGATTTTTTAAACACACAAAAAAACAAAGGATAGCGATAAAGATGAAGGAATGTGTTGGAGTATGAAGGATTCCTGCCCTGGCACAGTTCCCAAACCAAACTCCCTTCCATCAAGTCCATTCTGATTCCTAGCGAACCCATAGGACAGGGTAGAACTGCCCCTGTGGGTTTCCGAGACTGTCACTCTTTAAGGGAGTGGAAAGCTGAGTCTTGCTCACATTCAACAGCAGAGGTACACCAGAAAACATTGTTGTAGAAGTCGTTATAATTGAATATGTCTGAATGTCATCTATTTTTATGATTTTATATAGTTTTTTAAATTTAGTTTTGTTTTTCCTGTCAAATAGACCACACCTAATAAAATTGCAAAACAAACAGAAAGTATATTTTCCACTTCTGGAAGCTGAGAAGTTGGGGAAATGGACAGTGGCAGCCAAGTATGGGGGTCCCTTTTGGATGATTAAAATGATATGAAATTAGAAGTGCTGATTGCAGAGCTCTGTGAATATATTTTTTTAATTGGGTGTTTTACTGAAAATGGGTAGAATATACAAAATATGATGTATCTGTGATGGTTAGTTTTATTGTGACAATTAGTCCAATAGGAACATGTGGGCAGAGTTTAATCAGGTTACAACTTGGAGGGCAGGATAAATGGTTTCCCAAGACCCGCTTCCATCTTTCTTTCTCCCTAGTGATCAGACCAGCTTGAGACAGTCCTTTGCCTCAAATGTGTGCTCTCCTACTGTGGGTCAAACCAACCTGTGAATCGGGTTGCCTTGCCATGTGCTCATCACTTGTGGTTCCGTGGAGACATGTTTCGCCATGCTTTTTGAGGATCCTATGGGATCACTTCCTTAAGGTCTGTCGCTGCTTGCTTCTGCTATGCCTCAGCTTCTCATCTTCCTGCTGTTGCTGACCCACCCTTCTTGTTCTACCTGCAGATAGACTCTGCTTTCTTATTCCTTGACCTTGGACCAGCAGCATGCTTGACATGAGGGATCTTAAGTATATTAACTGTCCCACAAAAGTGAGCTGAACTGAGCCCTCTGTAATATTGTGTGAACTAATTTGCTGTTATATTTTTTCTCACTATGTAAACACCTTTCTCTCTCTCTCTCTCTCTCTCTCTCTCTCTCTCTCTCTCTCTCTCTCTCTCTATTTCCATCTACCTACTTATAATCACAAAGGCCAGACAAAAAAATTCCTCAACTAGTCCAGTAATCAAAACACCTATGTGACGCCAGAACTTTGAAAAACACTCAGGCCATCTTGGATGATAACAGTTGGATGAAGACAACTGTCAAAATGTGTGCGTACACTAAAACAGCCATTAATATGTTTTTCGGAGGAAATCGAGATAAACTGGAATTCAAATGCTTTCATTCATGTAAACTTATATAACTCACGTAATAAACACTGCTTATTGCCAGCAAGCCAATTCCCGCTCGTGGCAACTCCACAAGAGGAGTAGAATCGCCCCATGGAGCTTTCAAGGCTATAGCCTTTCACCAAAAGATCACCAGGTCTGTCCTCAGAGGTGCCTCTGGGTGGGTTAGTAGTTGAACACTGAATCCTTTTGTGCTACCCCAAAATAGAAATCAACCCAGAGCCATTGAGTTTATTCTGACTCCTAGTGACTAAGATTCTTAATAAACATGCACTACTCCTTTCCTTCTGAAACATCTTATTAACCTGAATTCTGGCACACCATACTTTTCCAGTCCTGCAAAATTTTCCTATTCTGGGTTTTTCTCAATTTCCTATTCTGGCTCCTCTGTCTCGTCTCAAACGTGACACAGTGAAGAAAATCAGGACTCAGTTCTGTGATATTGATCTATGTCAACTCTCTATACATACCTTATCAAACTTTCAACAGTATTTTTAGCTCCTAGGTTTTACGGATTTGAATTAAAGTGCTGAAAAATAATAGTGAAAGTACCATGGTCTGCCAAAGCAACAAATAGAACCATCTTGGAAGAAGTGCAGCCAGAATGCCCGTTAGAAGCAAGGATGGTGAGACATTGTCTCATGTCCCTTTGATTCAGTATTAGGAGAGACCAAACAATGGGAAAAAACAATATAAAGTAGAGGGTCATAGAAAAAGAAGACACACACCAAGATGAATTGGCACCATGGAGTGGTAGCAACCAGGGGATCAAATGTAACAATTGTGGGCACAAATGGCACTGGACATGATAGTGTTTGGTTCCATTGTACATAGGGTGATTATGAGTCAGAACCAACATGAGGGCACCCAGCCATACAACTCATATAAAAGAACTTATCCTGATTCCCCATCTTTCTTGAACTCTTAGTTCATATCATCACTTGCCTTCTACACATCTATATTTCAAATTTGATATAATATTTTAGATCTTCTCACTCAAACCCATTTTCTCCCGTTTCCCCATTGAACTAAGTGACACCATCGTTGATCTAGTTGCTTATAACTGCTAGTTGCCCATAAATTTTTTCTTACATTCCACAATCCATCTTAAATCATATTGGTTGTACCTTCAAAATATATATATATTAAGGATTTGTGATGGTGGCAGCAGGAGTGGGAGGGAGGGTAAAAAAAAGAGGAGTTGATATCAAAGAGCTCAAGAAGAAACATTATGTTTAGAAATTATTAATGCCAACAAGTGTTCATGTCCGCTTGATGTCATGGATGTATGAATTGTTGTAATATATGTAAGAGACCCCAATAAAATGAGTTATTTTTTAAAAGGAGTTGATTATACCTTCTTTGTGCAGATAGTAATAAAAGACTCAAACTGGCTAACAATGGGAAAGTTCTGACCTCAAACAAGTCAAGCCTTTCAGTGTCTTGTTTTAAAACTATGGTTTGCATGGGATACTGTGGAATATTGGCTATGTACACCAGTTTATTGTTATGGGTTAGTTTTTTTTTTTTAACAATGTGACTGAGTTGACACTTTTCAGAGCAGATCATAGTCCTTTTTTGCTTTGAAACACTACTATTGGGGGCAGTATGTCAAGCACTTCTGCCCATAGGCGGCCATCATTATTTTCAAAGCATTCTCTTCCAACTTGAGACCCTGACATCAGTTCCCTATTTCTTCTACCGCCCTCACCCACCCACCCTCCCTCAAGAACCCTTGATAAATTGTATATTATTATTTCCATATCTTACATTGTCCTCTGTTGCCCCTCACCCACTTTTCCATTATTCGTCCCCCGAGAGGGGGTTATAGATTATCCTTCCAATAAATTCCCCTTTTCTCCTCCCACCCTCCCTTAATCCTCCTGATATCTCTACTCTTACTGTTGGCAAAGGGTCTAGCTATCCTGGATTCCCTGCGTTGTGGACTCTTATCTGTAGCAGTGTGCATGCTCTGGTCTAATCTTATTTTTAAGGTAGAATTGAGGTCATGACAGTGGGATGAAGGAAACACCAAAGAACTAGAGGAAGGTTGTGTGTTTCATCGGTGCTATAATACACCCAGTCTGACTCATCTCTTTCCTGTGACCCCTCTGTCAGTGGAGGTCCAATTGTCTACAGATAGGCATTGGGTCTCCACTCCATACCGCACCTCACCCCATTCACATTGGGTGTGATTTTGTTCTGGGTCTTAGATACCTGTCACCCGATCCCATCAACACCTCATGATCACACAGGCTGGTGTGCTTCTTCCATATGGGATTTGTTGTTTCTGAGCTAGTTAGTCACTTGTTTATCTTCAAGCCTTTAAGACCCTACATCTTTTGATAACTGGGCACCAGATGCTATGTCTTTGGGCACCATCAGCTTTCTTCATCACATTTGTTTATGCACCCATTTTATCTTCAGGAAGGGAGCATCACAGACTGCTGAGAACAAAGTGTTCCTATGTTGAGGGAGTAGTTGAGTCAAGGCCCAATGTCCATCTGCAAACTTAATTCTTAACATATAGATATGAATACATAATTCTATTTCCCTCTCATTATAAATATATTTACATGCATGCCTATATTTAGGCCTCTGTAAATGTCCTTTGCCTCCTGGTCCTTTTATCTATTTTCTTTTCTACTTTCCTCCTGTCATACCATCATGTTTGGCCTTCATTTGGATTGAGTAATGCCTCGCTATTATATTGTCCTTGATTAAGCCCAACTAGACATCCTATGACCTTCCCTCCATGATTTTAGTTCACTTGTTATTCCCTTGTCCCTGGATTGGTTCCCCTGCCTCCTTCCTTTCTCCCACTTCCTCTTCTCTTACATTCCCCCAGACACATTGGTCTCATTCTTGTTCTTTTCATCTTTGAATTATTTATCCCACCTATCTTATCTAGATGTACATGCAGATACAAAAACCAAACAAAGCTAAATAAAATAACAAAGGAAGTCAAACCAAAAAAACAGTAACAACAACCATACTAAAAAATAACAATAATAAAAAGAAAGTCACAGACAAAAATGGAAAAGCATATAAATAGTTCAAGGTCCGTTTGTTGGATTTTAGGAATGTCTTTCTGTCGAGTCTGACATGGTGCCACATTCTGTCTCCAAAGTCTATTTTTGGTATTCCCTGAGGATTTCCTCACTCTTCTCCCCATGCTGTTCTGCTGCATGCCCTCCATGCCTTGCCCCAGCATGATGGGGCCAGACTGTGCACTCTACTCACACTGTGTCTCCAGCGCTGCTCCCCCAAAGCACCATGGTTCAGTGAGGGATGCCAGGTACCGTGGTGGGGCTGGCCTTATGGTCCTCCCTGTGCGTTGTCTGCTCTAAGCAGGAACATCATCCTCAGGGATTGGTGGCGCAGGATGTCCTCTCCTCCCTCTCCCTACCTTTTCGTTTCTACAAGGTGATCTAATCTTCTCTAGGTCACTGCTGGGCAGTGTACAAATGTGTTTGGGGCACAGGTCTGGGAGCATCAGCAGGAAAGAAACCCAAGGAACCTGGGGAAGTCCCTAATGAGCTATTGTAGGCCAGAGGTTTCTGACAAATACCATCAAATGATGTCCTCTAGATTTGTGTAGTCTATGGTTAAAACTCAGGGAGGCTCTGATTGGATTGTAGTTTGGAAGCTGAAGTCTGAAGACTATTTGCAGACTGTGCTATCGATAATGTGTTGTGAAAACTTAAGCGAGCCCTCTAACATCCTCTCTCACCTTTTGCCTGCCACCTCTCATTTCCTGGGGGGGACAAAGCTCTTTATCCAAATCAAACCCTAGCTCATGAAAATGTTTTCTATGCCACTATTACTTACTAGACAGTACAATGTAAGGCTATAAGGATGATGATGTGGTACCAATCTAATAACACTGTAACCTAAAAACAGTAAAACCAGCACTGTCTAAGCAAACCGCAAAACCAAACTCACTGACAGAGAGCCAAGGCTGATTCAAAACAGTCCCTGCGAGTTTCTGAGATGGTCATTTCTTACAAGAGGAGGAATCCCTGTCTTTCTTCCATGGATGAGCTGGTGGTTTTCAACCGCTGACCTTGTCACTGTCAGTCCAATCTGTAACTGCTAAACCACTTGGGCTCCTCTATAGTCTAAATGCAGACCAAAAAGGGGGGGGGGGAGTAGGAGGGGTTATTTGTGAAGAATTCTCACAGATATTAATAAAGCCATTGGCCATTTTGCTTCAGTTGCCTAGGCTTTTCTTCTTCTTTTCCCCCACTATTTCCTGAGTGACTCTCTTAAACCATCACACATAAACTATGCCAGTTTTAGGGGGGGGGGAGACCTAAAGGCAGTAATCATAAAAATAAAATGAATACATCATGTCTACAGCAACTATATATGCATGGGGAGGCTTCAAAAAGTTTGTGGAAATTTTCCATCATATTTTCATTCCATTTTCCCACAAACTTTTTGAAGTTCCCGCGTGTGGGGGTGGGGGTGGGGGTGCACGCATGCACATGTGCACTCGTGAGACTTCAAAACTTGCTATTGAAAATAGTGGAATTTTTCCATGAACTTTTTCTCATACAAAATAGCACAGAAGGAGAAAAATGTAGGGCTCATTTCCTTAATGGAATTATTAATACTATTTGTCTAGTGGCACAGGCTTTACTCGGTTGGCACTTTAGCTGGAACAATTCCAGGCTGAAACTAGCCTCATCAAACTTTGGTCCCTTTCCCCTATTGACATCTTCCTTCACTAACTGTTTGGGGTGGACCAATGCCAATGGATTGAGAGCATGTGCTCTCTCTCTCTCTCTCTTTCTCACTTGAGCACTTCTCTCTCTAGAGAAGTGTCACAAGCCTTTTCAGCTTTCAGAAATTGGATTTCTAATAGCAGTAAATAACTTATTACTTGACTGGAGCACTCAGTCGCTATCGAAAACTTTCACATCACAGGCTAAATAAAAATAAGAGATCTCCTGTTTCATTCTAAATGCTTGGACTCCTTTATAAATAGACAGCAGAAATTAATAGCAATTTGTGGTTTCCTGGGGAAATTATGTCACCTATAATTTAAATATAGCAATCTACAATTAGAAAATGGAGCATACCTCATGACTTTAGGGAGAATCACAATCTTTTAGGAGAAGAATTATATGATTGTGTTTGTTAGGCACAGAAATCACATTGCCCGGGCATGTGCCATCCGCATAAATGTGATGTCTGAGCCTATTGTGTCAATCCATCTTTTAAGATTCCTCCCCTGTTTTGCTGTCCCGATGGACCCGTGGTTATACATGAGGGCTGCTAACTGAAAGATCAAGAGTTCAAAACTGCTAGGTGCTCCATGGGAGAAAGACAGACTTTCTACTCCCTTAAAGAGCTACAGTCTTAGAAACTGAAAAGGGGAAATTGTACCCTGTCCTATAGGTCGCTAGGAGGTGGCCCCAACATGATGGCAGGAGGTTTAGCTTTGGCCTGCTTCACCAAGCAGATGTTCTTTTCCAGAGATGGGTCTCCCCTGATAACTTGCCTGAAGGATGTGAGACAAAGTATCACCACCCTTGCTTCTAAGGAGCATTCCGACTTTGCTTCTGCCAAGAGAATGATTTGTTCTTTGGCAGGCCACAGTACTTTCAATATTCTTGGACAGAATTGCAGAGTTCTCAAAACAACTTTACTTCAGCTTTGATATTTTCAGGGCATCAATTGCAGATGGTAGTAACCATTCTAAGTCTTTCTTAGGTCTCCCTGTTATCTGGGATGTGTTTTATTTTATGATTCCCTATTCAATTATTATATGTTAGGAAATGTGCAAAACCCTGAAGAGGTAAAATCTAATTCATAGTTTAGTGGTGAAGAATTGCCTTTAACCAACTACACATCTGTTAATAGGAACATAAATAGCATAATGTGAGACCACAGAAGAGAAAGCAGTTATATCTGTGTCAGATGGTGAGATGACCAGAGAAAGCTTGTGGTGACATTAATACCTGAGGGGCACCTCAGAAGAAGCACAACAAATATTTCTTAAAACAGCAAAACTGCTATTATGTCCATTTTTACTCATAGTAACTATAGCTAGAACTTCAAAGCTGAAAATCTTCATGGGAAGAGCTAAGAACCTTCTCTTTGTCCTTAGAGCTGCTGGTGTGTTTAAACTGCCAACCTTGTGCTCAGCAAGCTAACACTTTGAAGAGTGCCACCAGGACCCGCATAATCAAGCTCCACTTAAGCAATACACAAAGTGAAGGGATACTCCTTGTTGCCTCTGAAAGGAGCCTTGGTGATCTAGGGAGCTCCATGCTAAGCTTTTAATCACCAGGCCAGTAGTCGGATCCCACCAATCACTCCCTAAGAGAAATGGGAGGCATTCAGATCTCATAAAGATTTATAACACTGGGTATCCAAAGAAGCAGGTCTACCTTGTCCTCTAGGGTCACTGAGTCGAAATTGAGTCAGTGGCAATGAGTTGGTTTATTTGTTATCTCTGAAGGACCGCTAGTGGTGCAGTGGCTCATGTGATGGGCTGCTAAGCAAAAAATCAGAAAGCAGTTCAAAAACACCAGCCAATATTTGGGAGAATGGTGGAGTCTGTATGCTTCCAACCGAACCACAGTTTTGTTTAGGGGAGGGGGAGGTTATATGTGTGTTGCCTCTGTAAACATGCTACCTGATAAACATGGCTATAGGCCTTTTAGTATGTCCCCAATTTTCTTTGTACCTGATGGCTTTTAAGCCCAGGTATGTCTATCGAGCAGTGTTAGAGGCCAGGAGACTGCCCAAGGAGATGGGTATGATCAGCAAGCTGCCTAGCTGTGTTCGTATGAGTAGATGAAAGAAACAAATCCATAGACAGACATATTTGTGTATATAAGGAAGATGTTTGTATACAAGAGAAGCTGGCTGAGCCCTGGTGGCATAAGTGGTTGAGTGCGGGACTGCAGCCTGCGGGCTTGGTGGTTCAAATCCAGTGGCGGCTGTCAGGAGCAGCTCTGGGTAGTGCCCACGACCACAGAGGCAGTGATGCCCCCCACCCAAAAAAAGAAGCTGTACATTAAGGAAACACCCCAACTCAAATCCAGTCCAAGGACATAAGTCCAATATTAATCCATATGTCTGATTCCAGTCTATAAAGTCTTCTTCAGACTCACTAAACACGTGTAATGATGTCAAATGTAAGATAATCACTAGCCAGATGAGTATGACGCCTTTGGATCTAGTGATATTATAAGCATCTCAGCACTGACAGGGTCTCCAAGTGGCTCCTCCAACTTCAGAGGTCTGGTTGCATCCATATGGCTTGTCTGGCTCAGGGTACAAAGAAGTTTTTCATGTGTCTTTTCCTCAGGGATGTCTCACAGGGAGTGAGACTTGTCAGTCGAGTATCTCTAAGGGAGTAAGTGAGATAGTGTCTCCCGCCTCCAAAAAGGAATTACCACATTTCCCAGAATCCTCAGAGGAAAAGACATGCCACAGAGGTTTCATTGGCTGTGGGCATAGAAGAAATAGAGAAGGTTTTGTTACTGTTTTCTTGGTAGATGTTATCAGTTCACTACTGTCGTCAATCGGTCATAGTCCTATATGACTGGGTGGGGAGCAATTAAAATGGGAGAACAGCATGGAAATAGAGACACACTCAGGAGAAATATAACATGTACAAATCCATCTACAAGCAAATGCAGGTCAAGGATTGTTGATAAAGGGAATTAACAAGGTTAATATGTTAAGTAGTCAAATATATTTGGAAATCTAACCACCAGAACTGTGAAAAAATAATTTCTATTCTTTAAATTTAAAAGTCTGGGGCTTTCTTTCCCAAATATACTTATAAGAGTTGTAGTTTATTATAATAAATCAGTTAAATTAAATATTATGTAAACTAATTCTACTTCAACATGAGAAGAAAGAGGATTGTTTGTCTATGAAAATTAATGGGCTGAGCCCCAGTGGCATAGTGGTTGTGCGCGGGACTGTGGCCCACTGGGATGGAGGTTCAATTCCAGCTCCACGGAGCAAAGACTGGGCCTCCTACTCCCACAACCTGAGGGCAGTGATGCCAAAAAAAAAAAAAAAGAAAATTAATGATTTGAAATATAAATTCAAAGAAAGATGCTCTCAGAACTTAAATTGTGAACACTGGTTTGCAAAAGGCTATGAATGACAGTGTTAGCCTAGAATCCACTCACAGTCTTCATACATGGATTAAGCGTCTGGTGAACCCCCATTGGTCTTGCTATTAAAAAGAGAACATTAGAAGCTCAATTATGGCAGGTGTGGTTAGGTTAAAAGGTAATACCTTATCATTTTATCTCCCTTAAGACTCATTTTCAAGTTGTTTCATTTTTTAAAAAAATAAGTGTTGATCAACATATGTTGATTAAGCCTTCAGTGAATGCCCTCTGATCATAGACCAAGGCTGTGAATGTCCTTGGTATTGTGCACTAAACATTGGAAAATGTATTGTTGCAAAAGCAGTTCCATTAATATCTAACACCTTTCATTTTATCCCCTTTTGACCCATTTTAAATTTGTTCTCTCTTTTAATATCACCTGCTTTTTTTTCTGTTGAAGTTTTTCTTCTGACTTATTTTCTCTCTCTCTCTCTCTCTCTCTCTCTCTCTCTCTCTCTCTCTCTCTCTCCCTCTTTCTCTTATATTTTCCTGTTTCAGGCATCCAGGATAAGTAAATCAATAGACTGTGGTAGTTACATATCTGGTATCAATTTTGGACTTCAGAGGATTAAGAGTGAAGGGGTGGAGTCTAGTCTGTCAATCAGATCATAGCCAATGAAACCTCTGTGTGGGCATGGCCTTCTCCTGAAAATTCTGGGGATTCCTTAGAGGTTGAGGACATCTCTCTCTCTCTCTCTCTCTCTCTCTCTCTATATATATATATATATATATATATATATATATATACATATATATATATGTGTGTGTGTGTGTGTGTGTGTGTATTCTCCCTGAGAGATGCTCTATAAAGAGCCCTGCCAGTGCTGAGATGCTTCTACTGCTGCTGGATTCACAAGACTTCCAACCCTCTGGCCTGCAATCCTCCTGCATTCAGCATCATTACATGTGTTTCATGAGTCTGAAGAGGACTTTATAGATTGGTCTAAGACCTCTGGGCTAATATAGGACTTAGGACTTGATCTGCCTTGGACTGGGATGCTTTCTCAATATTCCATTGCTTTTATGCACAAGCATCTTTCCTAAACACATATGTGTGTCTATGAAATTTTTACTCAAGTCTACCCTGACTAACGGAGAGTGACTGGTTCAATGGCTTATTGGGGGGTATGGCAGGGGAGATTAAAGGATAATGGAGAGCAAATAATGAGTACAAGAAAGAGTAAAAAGTTCGGGACTGACTGTAGTATGATTACACAACTCTTTTTTAAGATGATTGAAATTTTGAAGCATGCTATATGAATTAGTATATGTTCAATAAAACTTTTTAAAACTATTGCTTTGGAATGATTCCATAAGTTTATCACTATAAAAGAATTTAAAATGTTGCAGAATGTATGAGTAGTATATCTATAAATGACTGAAAAAATAATAAATAATCAAATGGGCTTTTTACTAAGATTACATTGTAGGAGGTGTTTTTAAGGATCTATTTCTATTCAATAAATCAAACCAGAAATTATAGAACAATGTAAAAATGCCATGCTATTTTTGGTGTTACATGCTATCCAGTCAATTCTGAGTCATTGCAACTTTTGTACAACAGAGCAAAACACTATCCAGTCATCCACCATCTCACAATTGTTCTTCTCTTTGAATCCATTGTTGCAGCCACTGTGTAAATTCATCTTATTAAGGGCCTTCTGCTTTTTCACTCTACTTTGCCAAACATGATTTCCTTCACGAGGGCAGGGTTTATCCTGACATGTCCAAAGTACTTGAACATAAGTCTTACCATCTTTGCCACTAAGAAGCATTCTGGCTGTACTTGTTCCAAGATAGATTTGTTGGTTCTCTTGGTAGTCCACGCTATCTTCAATATCCATCACCAACATCATCATTCAAATACATCAGTCCTTCTTAGGTCTTCCCTAGACAAGCACTAGCTTACACATGCCTATGAGGTGTGGTAGTTACACAGTTTCCTGTCAACTTGATGAATACCAACAACTGAGGGCACAGCCTGGTAATCCCTCCTTGTGGGTGTGACCTTCTCATGAGGATTCTGGAACTTCCTCTCTTCCTCCATGGAGGCAGGGCATACTCTCTCTCTCTGCTACATCCTCCTTTTGATGAGCCACAAGGAGCCACACTGATGGCAGTCAAGGCCTTGGAGGTGTGTCCACTGCCAAATCCATAGGACTTTTCACCCTTGGCATGTGATGGTCCTGCATTCAGCATCATTGCATGTGCTGTGTAAGTCTGAAGAGGAATTCACAGGCTAATATTGGATATATGAGCTAATATCGAACTTAGGGACTTGATCTGGACGGAGCTGTGATGTTTCATTGATGCATCATTAATTCTTGATATAAAGTTTACTCTTACACATGTATGAGTGTCTCTGGATTGGTTTCTCTGGTATACCATGCTGAATACACAAGACAAGTGAAAAGTACCATGACTTGGACTGGGCACACCCTAATGCTTAAAGTAGAACTTAAAGTAATGTCTCATTTTAAAACAGTAATGTCTTTGCTTTGTGACACTTTGAAGAGATCTTGTGCAGCAAATTTACTCAGTGTAATGTGTCGTTGTTTCTCTTGACTATTGCTTCCATGAGCATTGACTGTGGATACAAGCCAGATGAAATCGCGACAATTGCAACCTTGTCTCCATTTAGCCTCATGTTACCTACTGACACGGTTCTGAGGATTTTGGTCTTCTTTACATTGAGTGGTACTCCATACTGAAGATGGTAATCTTTGATGGTCATCAGAAAGAGGTTCAAGTTCCCCTCACTTTCTTCCAATCCCGGTGCCTCCTTTTTATAATTCAGCTTTTATGATGATTTGCACAACATAAAGACGGCATATATATGGTGGAGAGAATACAACTCTGTTGCACACCTTTTAAACCATGCAGTAATCATTAGTTCTATTCACAAACTACCTCTTTATCAATGTACAGGAAACATAGGAAGACAAGTACTTTAGAAAATCCATTATTCTCAAGGCCAACCATAGTCTGTTATAATACACCCAGGTAAATACCTTGGTATAGTCAGTGAAATACGAGTGAACATCTTTCTCTGCTTTGAGCCGAAATCTATCCAACATCAGTCCATTGTTGTAGCCAATGCTGAGCGTCTGTCTTAATCAACTGATAAGAAACTCCAATTGGCTGAGCCCTGGTGGCGTATGTGGTTAAGTGCAGGACTGCGGCCCGTGGACTTAGTGGTTCAAATCCAGCCGCGGCTCTCAGGAGCAGCACTGGGTAGCTCCCACAACCACCAGAGGGCAGTGATGCCCCCCCCACAAAAAAGAAACTCCAATTAGTAGACCATTCTCAAAGAAAAAACTTTGTCACTACATTGAAATTTTATAATTAAATGACACACATATATGTTACTTTAAAATATATAGCTAGATATAGCCGCACACACTTATGGGTGTGTATATATATATATATATATATATATATATATATATATATATATATATAACTACCTTCCCTCCTAGAATAAATGTCAATTCCCAGTAGAAGACAGTGGAACTGCAGACTCTGGAATGAGATTTATTGTCCAGGTTTTGAGATGCTGATGAAGATGCAGCAGGCTAAGAGTAGTTTCCTACCTGCTGAATTTATAATTCAGCAGGAAACTTGGACATATAAATAATATAAGATGACAAATGTTGCTAATAATATATTATAAAATCTACATATGAAAGGTGTTACTAGTACAAAGATGAAGGGGCAACTAATTGGTCTGGGAGTAAAGGCTGATGAGAAGTGATAATTGAGCCGGAAGGTTAATAATGAACAAGGCTTTACCTGTAAGTTATAGCATAAAATAAGCAGCATACGTGATGAGTAACTGCTATCACTAGGCTTAATAGACAGGTAATCAAAGTGTCCTTTCCAGAAGTTAGAACACCAGAAAAATCTGCTCTAATGCCCCGTGATTTTGAAAGTATCAAAGCTGTTTCACAAGGTCACCAGTATCTTCTATTTGATATATCCTGGATAACACTTTGAAATATGACACTGAGCCAAACCACCAATCTGTGATTAAGTCATAGGACTCCTGAAATCTCTCTTTCTTCCGTCTCCGTATTTTTTAGCTCTCAAGCTTAGACCGCTGGAAAGATAAAAATGAACATGAAATGTTGCGAACAACCAAGGAAAGGCTATAACCATTGTTCACTGTCTTTCCCTTCAAGACAATACCATAAAAGAAGATTCCATAAAACCAATCCACACAGCTCTCATGTATTACAGACAGTGGCATTCCGGCAGTTTCCTTCTGTGCCTCGTGCTGATGTTCTAGACAAAGGGGAGGAGAGAACTCACTTTGAATGCTCACTAAAGACTTGACATAGACAGCGAAGAGAGCAAGCAGCCTGTGGGAGATTCTGAAAAGTTGCAACACAGAGGCCTTGCAGCCAGCTAGCCCTGGGTCCACCCCTACCCACTTCTTTCATTAGGAGCTACTGAACATTAAGAACCCTACAGCAGAGTAGAGCTGCCCCACAGTGTTTCTAAGACTGTAAATCGTTACAGAAGCAGACTGCCCTCTATTTCTTCTGTAGGCGTGGCTGATCAACTTGAACCATGAACTTTTCTGTTAACTGTCAAATGTTTAATCACGTGTGTCACCAGAGCTCATTTCGATTGCTATAAAATATAGCGAAACCCACTGCCTTTGAACCCATTGCTACTCATCACAAAGAACTACCCACAGGAACCTTTTACAGAAGCTGATGCCTCACCTTTCTGCCACAGAGTTACTGGTGGGACCAAATCATCCAGGTTTGCAGCCCCAGGTTTAACCCATCATGCCACCAAGGCTCATTTTAATGATTCTAGGGTTGTGTACATATTCAAATCATCATCTCTTTAGAACTTGTCCTAAACATTCCAGGTCTTAATAGGACTTAGGAGTCAGTTTTCTTTAAATAAGCAATGTACACTTTGACTCTTTTGCATTAAATACTTATATTCCTATTTATATGAGCTAAAATCCTGGAAGTGAAAATTCTAGGTCAAATAGATGCATATTTAAATTTAACATTGACAGATGATTTCTTTTTTTAATTTTCTAGAAATTCAGATACTCACTAAAAATACCTAAGAGGAGTCAATGATCTGCACACTTTTTCCCCAAACTGATATTATTGATTATTTTATATTTTATCTCTCTTATATTTAAGCTATTTTAATATGCATAAACTTGGTTATGCAGGCATTATGAAGCATCATTTCAAATGTCTACCACCTTCTTGGAATTGCTAAATCATATCCTAGTAGCTGTTTTTCTATTGTATTTCTTGTCTTTCTCCATTCTCAAGAGTAGCTACATATAAGGAAAATTAACACCCACTCAGGTTTGTCATTTTGATCACCTAGAATCATTTCCTCAATGTGCTCTGTTTTGTAACCAGTTTGTTTTCATCCCTGCATTATGTACAAAGGGAAATAAATCCCTTGAGTATTTTCTTCCTCTTCAAAACGTACTGAGTTCTGAGTTATTGATTCTTCTTTGTAATCACTGAGCTCTTCCATATCAGCAGTATAACAGTCTAAATTCACCATCCTTGACATATGGACAACTTTTTTACATTTCTATTTTTTGTGGGTGTGGTATCACTACCCTGGTGGGAGTAGAAAGCCCAGCCTTGCTCCTGGAGAGCTGCTGCTGGATTTGAACCATCAACCCTGTGGGCTGCGGTCCTGCACACAACCACTGCACCACCAGGGCTCAGCCATATTTCTATTTTATAATATCACCCTGATCAGATGCTTGGAGTGTATTCATATAACTCAAGATTTTAAAACACATCTCCTGCATGAATTTCCTTGTTTCCGTCCTAGGAGGATGTAGTGTTCCAGAGACACTGAAGGTTGTTATAATTTTTCCAGAAATCATTTGTATCCCCATCTGTATGGCTGTTACCCAAGCAAACATAGTCCATAGGTAATATATGTTGAAGGTGGCGATTGTACTTCGACACATAGTCTGAATCTCAGAGGTCCTGCTGGCAGTAGTTTCAACAAGTCCACATGTTGATTTAGATTACTGACAGGGAAGGGTCTCCAGGGGCACTAGAAAGTCACCGCAGCATCTTGCAAGGAACACTCTTCTCAAGACAGTAATAACAGGAAATTCAGTCTTCAAGTCACATGACCACCATCCAGATTGTGGAATGTAGCCTGGTGGACTGGTAGCTAATTTTGTCGATGTTTTGAAATGCTTGAAGGTCTTCAGCAAGACAAACAAGAAAAGGGTTTTCATTTAAATCTGGAAGTATTTCCTCCAAGCAACAGTGTGATTCTGTCTTTTTATGTCTTGAAATCAGGCATCGACTTTGAGTCTTTGTGAATATACATCTGTTCTGTCATCATTTTTGGAAACAAGTCTATTTTAAAATCTGCTCTGGTAGATTTTTTTTCATAGTGTATTACCTTGCCCAGATCATGCTTGAATCATTTTTTTTTGTTGGGGGGAGGCAACTTCAATTTCAACACATCCTACTTCTCCTTTAATAAAAGCCCCGAACAAAAAGCCAGATAGTTGTAAGTACAAACATTGTAATACAAATATTGCAGAAGTTGGAGACTACCTGTGATAAGGCCTTATATATTCTTGAATCTCTTTGATATTTTCTATTCTGTTCCACTGATCAAGTTATTCATTCTGAACATGTATTCATGTTATATCAATTGTAAAAGTTCTTTAATCTGTCCACTGATCAATTGATGGTAACCACCATAGAGGAAGCTTTAATATGTGGCCTGATGAGTTCTCCACCCTTTCTTGGTCAATACATGAGCTAATTAAATCTTTAAGAAATTGGGTGTCTGGCCACATTTTGCTCTAACTTCCTTTACTTAGTGTATATTTATTCTTCTAATTCTCAAGCAGAAAGGTAGTCACAGTCTGGTTTTCAAACACATCCATCTCTGTTTTTTGAAAAGAAAGCCCCCTTCCTGAGCATTGCAAATAATAATAGATAAACCAATGTACAGGAAGAAAATGCATGCCAAGGGGAAAATCTAACCTGGATCTGGAAACTAGTTGATAAAAAGATGGATGAAAATATATATAAGGTACAAACCAGCATAATTAATAAGTTATTGATGTCAATTAACTAAGCAATCAATAGCATTGAGAGTCAGGTAAGTGCAAAACACTGGCTAAATAGACTTAAATTAACTACTCAATTTAAAAGAATGATGTTGGCTATATATAACCTTAAAACCTGAATGCCCAGTGCTTTTGTATGGGTCTTCATTCCATTTTGTTCCTGTTATGAAACAGATTCTCCTCTTTTTACTAATTCAACATGTTGACATTTAGCATAAATTTTTAAGCTCATTCTGCTGTGTTTTGTGCACATTTTCTTAAACCATTGGCACAACAGTTATGCGTTAGAATCAACTCAATGGCAGTGGATTTGATTTTCAGAATGCCAAATTATTCTTTGAGAATGTAGGATGAAACATCAGTCAAATATGTATTAACTGATAAACATTGGCCTCTATCCTAAATTTACCATATGTGGGTATAAGATTTGCTGAAAATATTTTTAAATAAAGAGAAGTTCATTTAAAAGATGGCACCAACCTGCTTGATGCTCAACCTCATGAAGAGATCACTCAAGAAATGAGTGATGCAGCAAAGTGTGGTGAAGAAGCTAGATGGTGCCCAGCTATCAGATAGAATCGTGGCTGAGCTCTTAAAGACTTATTTTCAAAAAGCAGTCATCTAAGTGAAGCATCAACTAAGTCCACATGGAAGAAGCACACCAGCCTGTGTGATCCAAGGATTGTAAATAATATAATCCAAATATAAAGGAAAAAGTGATACCAGAGCTTAAATTGTGACAACCTGGTTTGCAGAAGGCTATGATAACAATGGAAACCCAGAATCTATTTGCAGAATCCACACAAGAATGAATCCTCTGGTGAATCTCCTCACACCATAGTAGAGAGATGTGAATAGCCTTGTAATCAGACAGAGAGCATTGTAAACTCAATATGACAAACATAGTTAGGTCAAAATGTAGTATCTTCTCATTTGACCTCTCTTTAACCCATTTTAAAGCTATTTCAGTTTAAAAACAAAACCAAAAAAAGTAAGGGAAAATAGACTTGGGTTGAGACCCTAGGGCAGTAGTTCTCAACCTTCCTAATGTGGAGACTCTTTAATACAATTCCTCATGTTATGGTGACCCCTAACCTTAAAGTTATTTTCATTGCTACTTCTTAGCTGTCATTTTGCTACTGTTATGAATCACCATGTCAATATCTGATAGGCAGGATGTATTTTCATTGTTACAAATTGAACATAATCAAAGCATAGTAATTGATTGCAAAAATATGTAATTATAAATTGTGAAATATTTATTCCTATTATAAATAAAGGAAATTTTGTCTTGAAGCATGGGGTTGCATGGGTAACAGTCTTCACACAAGGTACTCATATGTGGGTGTATCGGCATGTGGGCGGACCGACCTGGAGATGGATAGAGGAGCAGTGTCTCTGTTCCTAAGACCATATGTGTTTTCTGATGATCTTAGGTGACTCCTGTGAAAGAATCATTCAGCCCTCCAACAGGTCCGACCCACTGGTTGAGTACTGCTGCCCTAGTGGATTCCCTCTGACCACGGACCAAGGATGAGAACAGCCTGGCTAACATGCACACTGCATTGGAACGTGGATTGTTACAGATGCAAGTAACTTAAAACTTAGCACCCTATCACTGGGTCTCCCTGATACACATTTAAATTTGTTCTAGTTTTTAGTATTTTCTGCTTTCTTTTTTATTGAGGTTTTTATGTTTTACTTTGGTATTCTTGCTAGATTTTTGTTGGTTTGTTTTCCAATGTTTTTTGTATACAAAATACAGGATCGGTAAATCTATAGAGACAGTAAACTAGATTAGGGGTTTCTTGGGTTTGTGGCAGGGAGTATTGGGGGGAAATGAGAAGCTAATAATGAAGAGTACAAGAATCAAGAAAATTTTCAAAAACTGATTATAGTGATGATTGTACAATTCTTCTTGATTTGATTGACCTATTAAATTGTCTGATATGTGATATGTGAATTACATGCCAATAAAACTGTTGGGAAAAGTTTGCACAAAATTTCAATTGTGTAAGAGTTTGAAGGATATAGCTCAACTAATAGTGTTACAAACTTAATACTGTAAATAGAGGTGATCTACAAGCCGATGCATAGGGATACACATGGGTTGAATGGGTGTGGGAAGAGACTGGGACTATACTCATGTATGTATGTGTGTGTATGTGTGTGTATTTGAGAAAACATCTTTGTATATACACATTTACCTTTACTGTAAATATACCATATATACTCAAGTATAAGCCAACCCGATTATCAGCCAAGGCACCTAATTTTACCACAAAAACTGCATTAAAAAGTGCCAAAAACTCTGCTTATACTTGAGTACATACAATACCCATAAATGTCGTAGAACACATAAGAGACTCTGGCAGTTACATAAACTCATTTTAACTTGAAGGTATTACAAGTGAAGGGGGAATCTAACCTTTCAATCAGGTCATAGTCTGATCATGTCTTCTTATGAGCATGACCTTCTTGTGAGGATTCTTGGAATTTCCTCTCGCTCTCTCTTTCTCTCATCTTCAACTTTCTGTTGAGAAGACACCCTCGGAGAGTTGCAGGGGCCACGTGGAGACTCACGTCAGCACTGAGATGCTTCCAATGGCTTTGGATCGGCAAGGCTTTCCACCCACTAGCCTGTGATCTCCCTGCATTTTGCATCATTGCATGTGCTGTGTGAATTTGAAGAGGAATTTATGGACTCGTGTCAGACTTATGGTCTGCTATCGGACTTAAGGACTTGAACTGGACTGGGCTGGGATGTTTTCATAATACACAATTACTCTTTGATGTAAAAGTCTCTCTTACACATATATGAATGTCCCTGGTTTTATTTCTCTGGTCTACCTGAGACCAAGATAGCTGATAGATAGATAGATAGATAGATAGATAGATAGATAGATAGATAGATAGATAGATAGATAAATAGATAGATAGTCTTAAAATCAGCAGCAACAACAACACCCCACCACCCATGAAAAAATCATTGTCATCAAGTTGACTCTGACTCACAACCTACAGAACAGAGAACAACTTCCCTTTGGGCCTCCCAAAGTAGGCAGTGCACACTCCCCTCCCCAAACCCCCTCTTCCCCTTCCTGCCCCAAGCCTGTGAGTCTTTCCTGGAACGGCTAGTCTCATCCATCTTCCTTGGGGCGTATGATGGGTTTGAACCGCTGTCCTTGTTATTCTCAGTTCAGTGCTTGCCCAAAAGTAACCCCAGTGCCTGGAAAAGGCATTAACAGAGAACAAGTGCATCTATCCTTTAATACAGCCAGGTGTCCTAAGTGAACAATTACAATATTTTCAATAGATACAGGGCCCTATTAAAAAGAAAAGGAAGGAAACAAACAAAAATGACTGCTTTTGTAGAAACAATGTTTTATAAGTTTTAGATACTACAAACTAGGTTCTGTAATAGGTTGTGACTTTAGCAATTCATTGTGCTTTTCTAAAAGTCTGCTTCCTGGGGACACTATACATAACTGTTAGAAGATTCAAATGAGATGAGACACAGGAATAAGTCATGAAAACTGCAAAAAGGCATCAAATGCAAAATGTTCTGTTTTTTTCACTGCCACCCTTTTTTTTTTTGCAAAATATTCTATTATCATCCAAAAATGTACTATGATGATGGTGTGCCTAGATTAAAAAATTTCACTGTCAATACTGAATTTTAAATTCAATGGAAAGGATTGCGATTTCAAGGGATTTTGCAGGTGTTATTTGGGAGAAAGAAAACATCTTGTGATATAAATAGGCTAAAACTAAATCAATTTATTTTTGTGAGTTTATTTGGTTTTCTCAAAACAAGAGTGCTTTATAGAACATTTATGATCATGAGCCTCATAAAGACTGTTCAGGCACTATCCAGTCACATGTATGATCAAGTCTGTAGTCTTATAAGATTATAGAACTGTCCCAAAATCCCAAGTGGAGAAGGGGAGGTAGATAAAGAAATGGCTCCTCACACACCTATGTCACATGTCTCTTGTATACATGTACCAGCTATGGTACATGTATGACCTATATCAAGATATTTCTTGATATTCATAAGTGCCTATATTACTGACTTATGGTTGCATGATCCTTTATTTTTTTATCTAACAAGTTTACTTTATATGAGTATATCCTTTTGATTTGTCAGAAACACCATCCAATCTCATGTATCCTGTGTCTCCAGTATTGTATTGCTGTCGTGTTGTTTAATTTTCTTTCTAAAATATTACTGTGATATAGTACATCCTGGCTCCCAAACCACCACCAAACTAGTACTTTTGATAGCAGCAGAAAGGCATAAAGGAGAAGAATAAATTTGGAATGGAGACCACAGGTCTCAGACAGCACGGAGGTGGGAAATCATTGAGTGCTATTGCTCACGATTTCGGCCTGTCACACTCAATCACTATGACTCTCAAAATCAAATAAAACATTCCCCAAGCTGTTAAAGGAATGGGAACAGCTCCACCAAAAAACTACAAAGCTAGCAAAAATTAAGAGAGTTATGTGTCAGATATGAAGAAATGGCTAATGGCGGGGACTGAAGACCAACCACAAAAACAAATTGCTCGTGGGTGACATGAAACTTGTTCAAGATGTTTAAAGAAAAAGCAGGAACAGAATACTATGTGGTGTTCCCTGGTGTTTGTAGACTTCCAAATCATATAATGTCTTATTTCACATAATAGATTTGTGATGTGAAACAGCACGTGAATGTACACTGTAGTGTGGTTATTCTACACCAATTGATTCAAAACATCCTGTACTCTGTTCAATTTGGTAGTGATTGCTTTCCATGCAAGCCCTTTCATACTGGACACAGTAAATTAAGGTGGTGCTGCCACCAACAGGAAAATGCATGTCCCCCATGTCAAATCACCCATCAGGCACAGCAAACCAGGGCCTACTTGTATATTTACTTACTCATCAGAGGTGAACAATTTCATCTATATTTTACCACATCCAAGATTCTGTTTCTAGATCTGGCTGCCATCTGACTCACTCCTACCCCCACAGCCCCTTCCCATATCAAAGCGTCTGGAATGTGCAGTTAGCCTAGTCTGCTCCTGCTCACCTTCCTTACTGCGTAATCTATCCCTGCATGTCCCAATATCTCTGTTTAACCAAATTCTTCATTTTCCCCTCCTTAGATCCATGCTAAATAAACAAAGCCATAGTATGGGAAAAGAAAAAGGAAAGACATAAACCACTCTGTGGAGGCATGGAACAAATTCAAAACTAAGGTCAAGTACAGTAGCCTCTTCAAAAGATCAGCAGTTTGAAACCACCAGCCTCTTGAAGGAGAAAGGTGAGGACTTCTACTCCATTAAAGATTTATATAGTCTTAAAAACATGCTGCCCTACTGGGTCACTGTGAGTCAGAATAGACTTTATAACAGTGATTTTTTTTCATTTGTTTGTTTTACAGGGGGGGGGGGCGGGAAGCCATTCTAGAATTATAAGCTAAAATGTCAATGTTCTGGGGAAAGGTGCAGTAGAGATAGCCGTTGTACAGAGCAGTCTCCAATGGGTATTGTGTTAGTCCGGGTAGACTAGAAAAACAAAATTCATAGACACACATTTGGAAATAAGGGTATGGTTTATATACTAAAGAAATGGAACATTGAGAAAGCATCCCAACACAGTCCAGTTCAAAGTCATAAATACGATATTATCCCACATGTCTGATACCAGTCTATAAGGTCTCCTTCAGACTCACAAAGTCACAGGCCAGTGGGTGCATAGTCCCGGCCCTGGTGTGGGTCTCCCCATGGCTCCTTGCTTCCAAGGCTCAGGGACCATTAACTGCATCCAGTGGTGGTAGAAGCAACTCAGCACTGGCAGGGATCTCCACATGGCTTCATCAGCTTCAGAGGTCTTTTTCCATCAGGGTAAGGCCGTGTGGCTTCTCCTCTGGCTCCTTCAGCTCCTCGGACGCTGCCATATTGCCTTGTCCGTAGTTCGTTGTCTCTGAGACTAACTCCCAACAACTGGGGAGATAGCTTCTCATCGCCACTAGGGAAATACTGCGAGATTTCCCAGACATATCAGGAGAAAGCCATACCCACATGGAGGTCTCATTGGCTACTCAATGGCTATCTCCAGATTAACAGGCTAGACTCCACCCCTACATCTCAATCATGAAATTAACAGAAGCACATGACCGTCACAGGTATCTCTAAGATGTGTCCCCCTCAGCCACAGCACTCTCATGACTGGAATACAAAAATAAATAAAGCCTGAGGGAATGTGAACATGTCTATACTAACTAATGTAATTAACATGCCCATATATCTTCATGCCTGTCCTGCTACAGAAGGGTTGAGGGTATATAATCTGTGCTAAACATACCACAACATGCTCCTCTTGTCCATTGGACTTCTGTCTGAAAGGTCAGTGGTTTGAACCCACCTGCTGCTCAAGGGGAGAAAGTGGGGGGGGGGGGCAGTCTGCTCTGTAGGGATTTGCAGACTCAGGTACACTTTGAAGTAATGTAACTGTCCCCTAAGGTGGCCATGACATGGAATTGGCTCAGTGGCCATGGGTTTGGTTTGAATATGTTACCAAAGCATCGCTCAGAATAACCAGCGAAAAATGCAAATACTATATGGCGCTGAGCCCCGGTGGCATAGTGGTTGTGTGCAGGACTGCGGCCCACTGGGTTGGCGGTTCAAATCCAGCAGCAGCTCTCCAGGAGCAAAGCTGGGCCTCCTACTCCCACCAGAGGGCAGTGATACCCCAAAATAAAAATTAAAAAATCAAAAAAATATTTAAAGCAAATACTATAAATCAATGTTCCTTCAAATCTATAGGTTTTTAAAAACTTAAAATTTGGAAACAATTGAGGACTGAGTGTATATATCTGCATGAGGTTTTGTCAATATTTACATTTAGAGATCATCACAGTCCGTAGTCTAGAATCAACTTCGTGGGCTTAAGAGAACCATAAAGAAGGGTCTTTCGAGTTTGGGTCACAAAAAGAGAACGAAGAGGCGCCATTGAAACCTCCCACTCTTCTCATCTGCTCTCTATGACCCCACCGCCCTCCTCATTTCAAATTGTCCACATCTACAAAGGACTAAATGTCTCAGGTTGAAAGAAAAATCAAACTCACCGTCTTCCAGTCAATGGCGACTCATGGCGACCCTAACTGTGGGTTTTTGAGACTGTCACTGTTTACAGGAGCTGAAAGCCCCTTAGTTCTCTCAAGGAGCAACTGGTGATTTCGAACTGCCAGTCACATGGCAGAGGGTAACTACTATCCCAGCAGGACTCTTCTCACTCAGGTACACCCTCGTAACTATCACGGGGGTGGGGGGAGGGTGGAGTTTAGTGGAGGGGGCATCACTGCCCTCTGGTGGTGGGAGTAGGAGGTGCAGCCTTGCTGCTGGATTTGAACCTCCAACCCAGTGGGCCACAGTCCCGCGCACAACCACTATGCCACCGGGGCTCAGCCCCTATCACAGGTTTTTAAATAAGCTGAATCCCACACCTAAAGCTACATTTGCCATCTCTGCTGTTAAGGAGCCATCTAGCTGGACTTCTTCTGAGATGGATTGATTCCTTTTTCTGGCAGTCCAGGGTATCGTCAGTGTTCTTCACCCAGGCCGTCAGCACTTCCTTATTCAGTCATCCCTGGCATATGAGTCTATTGAAGACATAATGGCTTGAGTCAGGTAGCTTACTCCTCAAAGTGACTTCTTTGCTCTTGGATGTTTTCAAGCGATTGTGCACAGCACATTTACTCAGTCAGAGGCATCTGTGGATTTCTTGACTGTGATTTTTATGAGCACTCACTGTGGATCTCAGTGAAATCAAAACCCTGACAAACTTCAATGTTTGCTCATTTCGCAGTAGGATGTTGATTCAAGCATTTGTCTAGATTTGTGTTCTCTTGAGAAGATTTGTGTCTCATTTACATTGAGTTGTAGACTATATTGAGGTCTGCCATCTTTGCTTAGTTTTGTTTGTTTCATTTTAATGGAGGTTCATGCCCCTCTTATCACAGTCCATCCATCCATTGTCTCAAGTACATTTGTACATATGTTGCCATCATCATTTTCAAAACATTTGTCTTTCTGCTTGAGTCCTTGGTATCAGTTCCTCATTGTCCCCCTCCCTCCCTCTTGAACCCTTGATAATTTACAAATTATTATTTTTTCACATCTTGCACTATCTTGTCTCCCCCCACCCTCTTGTCTGTTGTCCATCACCCTGGGAGACTCTTATAGGTAGGTCATTGTGATCAGTTCCCCCTTTCTCCTTCCACGCTCTGCTTAACCTCCTGGTATGACTACTCTCAATATTGATCCTGAGGGGTTCATCTGTCCTATAGTCCCTGTGTTTCCTGCTCTTATTTGTACACCGATACATGCCCTTGTCCAGCCAGATTTGTAAAGTAGAATTAGGTCATGAAATAGTGGGGGACTTGAGGGGTGGAAGAAGTATTAAAGAATCAGAGGAAAGCTGTATGTTACATTGGCGCTACACTGTACCCTGACTAGCCCCTCTTCTCCCCACAACCCTCTGTCAGGGGATGTCCAATTGTTTACATCTTGGTTTGGGGCCTCCACTCCTCACTCCCCACCCCTCCCTCATTCACATTATGAATTTTTTTTTGCTCTGGGTCTTTGATGTCTGATACCTGATACATTGACATTTCATGATCACACAGGCTGATGTGCTTCCTCCTTGTGGGCTTTGTTCCTTCTGAACTAGATGGCCACTTGTTTATATTTAAGAGACCAGATGCTATATCTTTTGATAGCTGGTCACCATCACCTTTCTTTACCACATTTGCTTATGCACCTGCTTTTTCTTCAGTGACCGTGTTGAGGGCTTCCATATTTGATGCTCCTCAGTGAGTTCCTCAAATCCTCTTTGCTTCCTGTACCATTGGGTCATCTGCATGTCACAAGTTCTTGATGAGCTCCTCCTTAGCTTCAGCTGTATTAACTTCTTATAGTTATCAAAATCTATCATGTTCTTTACATCCTTATCTTTATATATTTTAGGCCTTATGGTACATCTGACCCAGGTCATGATATTTTTAGTAGCCTCATAAGTAAATGAAAGTTGGACAATGAATAAGGAAGCCCAGAGAATTGATACATTTAAATTATGGTGTTAGTGTAGAATATTGAAAATACCATGGACTAACAACAGAAAAAACTAATTATCTTGGAAGAAATACAGCCAGAATGTTCATTCGAAGTGAAGATAGCAGCACTTTGTCTATTTTGGACCTAGCAATAATATATACTGTCAACATGTTCTCAGGAGAGACCAAGCCCTGAAAAAACACATCATGCTGGGTCAAGAGTCAGTGAAGAAGAGAAATGGCCCAGTGTTGCAATCACTGGGCTCAATTGCAGCAATTGTGAAGATGGTGCAGATGTGGATAGCATTTTGTTCTTCGGACAGAGGGTCTCTCTGATTCAGAACCGACTCAGCAGCACCTAATACCATCTTAATTAAACAGATGATGACAGACCCCTCTACAGACAACCCTAAACTCAAAGAGCCTAAAACTGGTATGTGGGAAACTCACATTTCAGGATATTCCTCAGTCGCTACAGCTGCGATGTAACCAAACACTGCTAACATTCCTCCTAAACACACTACTGTACCTAAAAATGACCTGCCAAAATTCAACCCGATTTCACACCCTGCTTCACACCATACAGCAGTCCTAACCCCACATAAATAAGGGAGGGCTTAGAAGAAAACCCTGCAAAATGATAACAAATACTAAACTTATCAAAAAACCATAAAGGCTTCCTAGTTCTTATATGGACTTGAACCAAAACCTGTGGAATGAAAATCCACTTTTGTTATTCAACTATAAACACCTTTTGTGTTCAATGCTCTGCTTAACCCACCTCTCTCCCAGGAAACCTTCCTGGGTCTGCAACAGAGGCAGCACCCGAGGTTAGATCCAGCCCACCAATCCTAGTGCTACTGAGTCAATGCCAGCTCATCCCAACCCTGTGGGACCAAAAGAAACCTCTTCCACAGGGGATCTAACTCCATAATCTGTGTGAACACAGATGGCTGCATTGTTCTCCCAGGGAATGGTCAATAGTGCTTACCACTGTGCCAACCGGGCTCCTCCTTGGTTAGGCATCTATAAAAAATATCTCCCCATGGAAACCTGTGCTCCTTTTATTCTGTCTTAGTGAGTACTAGAATTTATGTGAATGTATCTCATTATCTGTTTCCCTGATTATAAAAAGCAAGGGATCAGCTTTCTTTACTCTTCAATTTTCAATCTCTAATGCAGAGTGCTCAATATAAAATACGTTGTGTGAAAAATTGGGATGCAAACTAAAATGAGACCGGTAGCTGGTTTGTCTGTTCGCATCAGCACAAGGTTTTAATCTATCAACTGAACACCCAGGGAGGGTGCATAACCCACAAAGAAGATCTGCAGGCAAATACCTATATCTGTGTGTGGGTAACTGTGTGAAATATATTTTCTTTTGGCCAAACATTAACAACCAACTTGCAGTTGGCCAAAGAGAATAGCATCCATGAACAGGTTGAGGAAAAGATTTATCCTTCAGAAAAGAAAACCAAAAATTGACTGTGGTCTGATGAGTTGTAAAAATGACAAGAATTCAGAATACATGTGTCTATTTTTTTAAAAATCACTTGCCTCTGATATTGCATTAATTGTTGAACAGGATAATACAACATATAAGAGAAGAGATGACAACTTGGATGCAGATTGAGAATTCTAGCCATATTGAATATTTGTTTCAAGGACTGGTCATCTGAAGGTTGGTCAAGAAGTAATAACAAGTTGATGTGGTTACCTTGTAAGCCTTGTGAAATTATCAGCTCCCCTCCCCAGATGATATGTTGGTCATCTTGCAGCAGTAGAACACCTGATTTATTACTCATCGAATAAATTGTTAGTCAATACCAGCATGCAAAAAACCTGCTCATGCAAGTGGGCCTGGTCATAAGGTACTCCCTTGTGACCGCAAATAACAGATTTTCTTCACCACCCAGAAAGGGACACTTAGATGTATAACCCTACTCAACACCAGCAACCTAGAATCCCACCCTTGTTCTTAACACCTCTGATTTTTTTTAATCATTTTATTGGGGATTCATACGACTCTTGTCAAAATCCATACATACATTCCTTATGTCAAACGCTTTTGTACATTTGTTTCCCTCTTCGTTCTCAAAAGACTTGCTTTCCATATGAGCCCCTGGTATCCACTCCTCATTTTCCCCCTTCCTCCCTGTTCCCCACTCCCCCATGAACCACTGATAATTGACATATTATTATTATGTCATATCTTGTACCATCCAATGTCTCCCCTCACCCATTGCTATTGCTTTTTATTTAAAACTTCTTACACTTTACAAAGAAGCCAAGTTCCACTAATGTCAGAAAATAGTTGTCATTGATAACTAGTTTCCAGAAATCGTTTATGTTCCAGGAGCGTGTCTCTTCACCACTTGTGAGAGGAATTTCTTTTAGCTAATTTTATATAAAATATTGAACATGAAGGAAAAAACACTTAAGGCTCTAAATAACCACATGCAAAATTTCACATTAGGAGTGAGGTTTACCTTCAAAATAAGCAGAATTCCCTCATCAGGTTTCTCATCCTTATGATTAACAATCATATCAATATGAAGAAATTTTTTCTATCAGGCTAAGTCACATCATGTGTAAAAGCAATATTTTGTAGTTTATTACAGACGAGTCTCACGCATACAGGATTTGATAAGCTTTTTTTTCATTTATTATTTTCTTTAGCTACAGTATAATAAATGAAGTCCACAAAGGTCAAACTAAGGTGCAGTGAGATTTTAATGTACTATTTTGAAGAGCAATTCAATTGTGGCTAATCCTGGTCCTAGCTCTGAGTGTGCTTTATGGCACTTAGTACCTGCAAAGTAGTAAAAAGGTACCAAGTTCTGTCTGAGTCTTAGGTCTTGCTCTGCAACTCTACTTGTGCTATTCAGGACAAGTCAGTTCATCATTCCTGCCTGTTTTCATGCATTCATTGATTGACTTAGGCACCGAGACTACAGAGATGGTTTAACAATCTCCCTCCAGAAGTCTCTGGTCTTCCATTTCCTTCTCTGTAAGAGTTTTTAAGAGGAATAAATTACAGCACATTAAAGTACATTCACTCCTCACTTACGAACATGGTTAGGTTCAAAGACTAGGTTGTTATGCAATACCAGAATCAGATGAGAGGTAGGGATTATACTGGGTCCTCGGAGCAGGTGTCCTCCTGCCATGACCCATCCAGCACTCATTGCCCCCACTGGGCATCTCAGGATGCTCCTGGCACCATCGACCTCCTTCCCACCATGCTTGTCCACCACTGTGGAGCCGATGGGTGTTGATGGTGGTGGCAGTAGTGGGAGTGGCCATTGTGGTCAGGTGTTGCCTGCAGTCCAGCTCCTGTCCTGGGATCCCACTTGTCCTCCATCTGTCCCAAGCCCCTGATGCACAAGTGACCCCTTTCCTCTACCTTTTTCCAACTCTCCCCACTCCCACTGACTTGCCTGGCCCCTTCAGACCTCAGCCCGCCTCCTTCTGCCCTCCTGCTGCCCAGATGTGTTGTGATAGTGCCCACAGCCTGCTTGGCCAAGCCGAGTCCTCCTTTGCTGTTCTTGTTCCCCTACCTGGGCCACAAGTATATCCTTTAGGGGTGATTCCAGGGTGCCCAGACTTCATTTATCCTGAAGCCCTGGAGACAATACCTGAGAACTTTTCCAAGTTGTTTTTGGGGAGTCCTTTTTGGTTTCTTTTAAAGTTGACCATGTCTTGTTTTTTAATCAAGCCCTCATTTTACAATGTTCATTTAGATAAATGAGCTGCACATATTTTATTGACATTGCTGTATGGGTCACATTTTACAATAAAATAACCACCTTCATTTCATTTTATGCATGTGTGTGTGTTTACTGTTTGTTATCTTTTCTATTTCATTGATTTCTCCTGTATATAAATTACTTTCTTATACTTTGGGTTTGTTTTAACCTTTTAAGAGGTAAGCTTAAATCATTCATTTTAGACTTTTTTGCTAGATGTCAGGGAAAGTGGCAGTCACTCCATGGACCTTTTAAATGGTGGAGAGAGATGCAAATGTGAAACACTATCATGATCATTAAAAATAATGACTGGAATGTGTTCTCAACCAGAGGCTCTCATTAAAATACTTTAACTTTTTTTCCCCACTACTTGTGCTTTCCATTACAGGAAAGTTGCACAAATGATAGAATAGCATTGTTGTCCACAATGTACATTAAGATCGTAGGCCTAAGTGTTTGTAAACATGATCTAATTTAGAAATGTCCTTTGAGGAAATTACCAGTTAAGTCATCAGTCAGCCACACTGACATAAAAGGAGTCCTAGTCTAACTTTACTGATGTCCTCGTTAAAGAGAGGAGATGCAGGCAGATGTGGAGAGAGGGAAGAACACCTGAGAGGGGTCTGTGGGTTCAATTTTGTCAAAAGTGGGTTGTATCAATACCTTCAAAATTTGGACTCCCTGTACACTTAAAATTTACTTTTTCGTATACATAATTCTGACCACCAGTGAGGCAAAGCACCTTTGAAAATATCTATAAGCTATTTGTGTTCCCATTTAGAGAACCTGTTTTCTATTTCTTGTCTTTAATCCATTTTTAGGAATAGTTGTCAAAAATGTAAACAATTAAACAAACAAACACATGAAAAACTCACTGCTATGGAGTCTCTTCTGACTCACAGCCATCCTATAAGACAAACTGAAAGTGCCTTTGGGTTTCTGAGGCTATAAATATTTTTTTCCTTTTTACAGATATCATTTTTTCTTATCAATTCGGTGACATTTCTGATCATCTGTTTTGTTTTCTAGCATCTAAACTAGTCATCAATCGCAAACCCCCCAGCCCCACCCCACTAAGCCTTACCCCTCACTCACTCCTTGATTTCTCCTCTGGCTAGTATAGACCACTGTCTCCCATTGCTCCCAAGTTCAAACCCATCCGAAGTCTAGAGCATCGCTTTGTCTTCACTCCTTGACACTCCCCACCTTGGCAGTCTGTTTCCTTTGGTATGAAAGGAAGGTTTCCTTTAGCTTGTTTTTGTTGTTCTTTTCTTTTCTTTTCTTAGAGCACTGTCTCGTGTAATGCTCGTTTTGTTTTATGTGATTGACTCGTTTTATCAGCAGAGCGTTCTTTCTTCTCCAGGTCCAAGCATGTCATGCTGTGCTTCGTAGTGTTGTCATTGTTTTTCATCGACGGACCGTACGTAGCTCATTGTGTCTGAGTACCTAGATATCGTTATCCATTCTTCTACTGATGGAAAGGTAGGTTGTTTCCACCCTCTTGCTATTGCAAACAATGCCACAATGACAATGAGTGTCTGTTAGGACTCTTGCGTCTTTAGAATACCAGTATACACTCAGAAGAGGTACTGTTGGACCATATGGAATTTCAATGCCTGATTGTCTGAAGCTCTGAGGCTGCACATCTTACAGGAACAGAAAGTCTCAACTTTTTCACACTGGCAAAGTGGCTGGTGAGTTTGAACCACCAACCTTGTCATCAGCAACCCAACACATTACCCTCTGTACCACTGGGATTCCTAGGTATTGTTGCAGGTAAGGAAATTTAGCATCTTGTCGAACATGCCACAGATGTTTTCCCCCACTTGATCATTTGTCTTTTGACTTTGTAATGGGGATTCTGTTTTTCAAAAATGCCAGGATTTTTTAGGGTCAAGTCTGTCCAATTGTTTTTAATGGTTTCTGAACTTCCTGTTTCCCCGTGGAAAAAAAAACCTGTCCTAGGGTTGGGGGGGGAGGGGAGGGGGCAGTGGCATATTGTTGAATTGGGCTGCAATCCTCAAGGTCTCCAGTTAGAAACCACCAGAAGCAAGGGGGTCTCATCTGCTCCCATGAAAATCCCACTGATAGGTGAAACCATCTCAGAAACACACAGGGGCATTTCTATCTGCCATACAAGGTCTCCGTGAGTCAGAATGGACTCGAGGGCATTGAGTTCGAGACATTCGAGGTTCTCTATTTCACTACTTTGTAGCTTTATGTTTGCTGAGTGGTGCTGCAAAGTCAAAGAAGCCATGGGGAGGGAGACAAGCGGGAATCTTCCTCTAAATCCTTCAGAAATGGTAGTACCCTGTCTGCCACCACCTTGAAATTGGGTTCCTGGCTCCAGAACTGAGAAAATAAATTGCCGTTCTCATAAGCTACTCGCTCTGTGTATACATCATGATGGAGTGTGAGATGAAGATAGAACTTTTCCACAATTGCTTCCTCCAAAATATCAAGCAATTTACCAACATTTAGTGTGCTAGTTAAATGAGCTAATCTCCCAGATGCTCCCAGTTATCTGAGGGCTTTGCATAACTCAAGTTAGGATAATGATCTGCTTCCCTCAAGGCCTATGAGTGGGATTGTGGTCATTGTCAATGACCCCTAACAATAAAGACCTGTTCACCTACCCTGGGAGTCTGAAGTCTTTCCTTATCATATCCCTCTCCTCTTAGTCATGAGGCATCCCTAAACCATTATCATCTTATAGCCCTTATGACAGCCCCTGCTTGCAGCATGTCCTGACTGGTAACTATAGAACTTATGTGTTCCCTGTTCGGCTACTTAAACAGGGAAAATAAATGTTCATGCTCCCTCTCCACATGGACCACCATACGGGGCGGAGGTGAGCATGTTACCCTGATGTGATGTATGTCTAACTCTTATTGCTTCTCTCTCTGTCATGTTCTCTATATCATTATTATAATAAATAATAATTATCACTGCCTGTTGAACCCTTGCTGTGAGTATATCAGAGGCTGGCCACTTCCTATAATGGAGTCCTAAGAAACCAATGGAAGCCTAAGGAATCTCCAAAACTCATTCCCCAGAACAATATTTGATCCCATTTTTTCACCCTTTCTATTTACCTGTGACATGCACGCACGCACGCACGCACACACATATGTCAAAAGAACCATTTAATTATAAGCTCCATGCATCTAGTCTGTTACTCATAAATAATTCAGTGTGTGTTTCCAAAGAATAGAGAAGTATTTGCTTACATGGTCTCAATGCAATTTTCTGTTTCGGTACATTTAGCACTGATACAGCACTGTTATTCCAATCTGATGTGCACATTTCAATTTTTCCAGTAGATCCAATACTGTCCTGTACAGTCTTTTCCTCCTGAGTCCTCTGGTGTAAGATTCAGTTGACTCCAGGAGTTGCATTTAGTTCTTGTGTCTTTTTAGTCCTCTCATCTGCTTTTTAGAACTTTTACTGACATAATTTATAAACCACACTATTCACTTGTTTGAATATATCTAAAAGAGTTAAAGTGAAATCTAAAAGATCAAAAAGTGCCATCCTCATTGCCATCAATTTTCCGAAAATTTTCTTCATTTTTGTACTCACTGCTATTATCTACTCATTTCTCCCCAACCTCCCCAGCCATACTGTCTCTATACATTTACTTATTCTGAATTTCAAAGCAAGAAAATCAGACCAACAGAAAAAATTTTAAAACCCTTCAACAACAATAACAAAATAAACAGAACAACCTCAATCCAAATGAAAGCTGAAAATAAGAACTAGAAAAAATTAAAAGTGCATCAAAGGCAAAACAAATTATAAGATGTTAAAATTTAGCTTAGCAATATCTGCAATAATTAATCTCCTGTCTGTCTGGTCAATGATCTGAGGGAATTCAATGGAGGATTAATTCTAGGCCTCTACATATTGAGTTTGGGCTTTTACTCATCCATACCATTCTTCTTTAGCCCCTTTTAATCCACAGCCTCTCTTTGTCTTTGATGGCACCGACACTTTTAAAGACTAGCTCTATCCCCCATTTTCAAATTCATTGTGATGAAATACATACACAATAAAATTTGCCTGTTGACCATGTTCAAGTGTCCAATGCAGGGTCTGTGTCTCCTCAGTGTGTGTGTGAGACCACAGTCACCATTTGTTTCTAAGATGTATTCATCACTGTTAGAGAAACAATCCCTACACACTCCTATGTGTATAAGAGGGAATTATTTTTTTCGAATAAGAATACATATTTTCTTACAGGTAATTCTAATATTGATTCAACACTTTCAATCAAATTTATAAGATAAAACAAGGCTTAGGGCTGAGCCCTGGTGGCGTCGTGGTTGTGTGTGGGACCGCGGCCCACTGGGTTGGAGGTTCAAATCCAGCATCAGCTCTCCAGGAGCTCCTACTCCCACCACCAGAGGGGAGTGATGCCCCCCCCCCCAAAAAAAAAAAAACAAGGCTTAGAACTGGATCACTTGGCCCTTTCTCTTCTTATCCTCTCCAAGTTCAAAATGCTTGCATCTTTTAATGGCCAGCATCCTCTTGGACTGACAGTTGGGCTCAACACAATCAAGTCTCAGCATGATCTTCTTTGTGGTTTTAGGCTTCTTCCGGAAAATTGGCTTTGTCTGCCCACCATAGCCTTTCTGCTTCCGATAGTAGCACCTCTTTCCTTGCGCCTACAGGGAATCCTTGCCCTTCTTATACTGGGTCACTTTGTGAGGTTGATGCTTGCCGCACTTCTTACAGAAGGTTCTTCGGGTTTTTGGGTACATTGACCATCTTTGCAGAGATGTGTTCTACGCAGTGCGCAGTATAAACAGCAACCCAAGAGGTTACTATCAAGAGGGAATTTTATAAAAAGGATAATTGTACATTAAGAAAGCAACCCATCCCAGTCCAGGACAAGCTCTTAATTTGGTTTTAGTCCATATGTCCAATCTCAATCTATAAAGTCTTCTTCAGACTCATGAAACACATTCAATGACATCAATTGCAGGATAATCCCAGGCCAGTGGGTAGAAAGTCTTTGGATCTTGTGGCGCTGTAAGCATCTCAATGCTGGCAGGGGTCTCCAGGTGACTTCTCCAGTTCCCAGGGCATGGGATCATGTGTCTTGTCAGTAGATAATCTCCAAGGGAGTGAGCAGAGAGAGTGTGTTTTCTAACACCAAGAAGGAAATATAGGAGTTCCCAGAATTCTCAGGCAAAGGCCATGCCCACACAGAGGCCTCATTGACTATGACCCAATTGACAGGCTAAACTCCACTCCTTCATTCTTAATCCTCTCAAGTCCCAAATTGACACCAGATTATGTAATTATCCTCCAAAGAGAAACTCTGTCCCCATAACAAAATAACAACCTTTCCCCTCCCTTGCCCCTCATCCTGGGTGTAGAAACATGCTTGCCTGGGTTGCCAGTAAGGGCATTTTGGAAGAAGATTGCCAGTCTTTTCTTCTGCAGCACCTCCTGCTCAACTCACATCTCCAGCCTTTATTCCGCCAAGGCCTCTCCAGCACATGGTAAACATAAATTAATGTTTGTCTCTATACCTTTACCTATTGTAGAGATCTCATATAAATTGGCCCATAACGTATTTGTCCTCTTGTACCTGTCTTTTTTCACTTAACTTAATATTTCTGAGGTTGATTCAGGGTGCTGTATGTATCAGAACTTCATTTGTCTTTGTGGCTGAATAATGATCCATGGTATACATGCATATTTGGCCTATTCATTTATTGATTAATGGACACTGAGTTGTTTCTCCCACTTGGCTATTGTTGACTGCAGTGAACATTGGTGGACAATGTCTTCTTATAAAAGAACATCTCTCATGTCTTGTTTTTATTAGGTGCCATCAGGTCTGTTGTGACTCATGGTGACTCCATGCACAACAGAAGGAAACACTGCCCAGTCCTGCACCAGCCTGACAAGGGTTCCTATGCCTGAGTCCATTGCTGCAGCCACTGTGCCAATCCATCTCATAAGGCCTTCCTCTCTTTCGCTGTCCTTCTCCAGACACTGATCTTTTCTCATAAGACACTCAAATTGTAACTGAAACCCAAATGAAAGCTGAGCATGATAGTGGGACAAGAGAAAAGTGAAAGGAAATAGTAGAAAGAACTAAGAGATAAAGAACATTCATAGAGGCCTAAATACAGGCATGTATGTGTGTAAATATATTTTATATGGTGAGGGGTAAATAGATCTATATGCGTATTTTTATAGGTTTAGTGTTAAGGTAGCAGATGGACATTGGGCCTCCACTCAAGTCCTTCCTCAATGCAAGAACTCTTTGTTTTATTAAGCTGGCATTCCATGATGCTCACCTTCCCGACATGATCACTGAAGACATATAGGTGCGTAGCAAATGTGGTGCAGAAAGCTGATGGTGCCCAGCTATCAAAAATAAGGAATCTGAGACCCTAAAGACTTGAGGGTTAACAAGCAGCCATATAGCAACAAAGCCCACATGGACGAAGCACACCAGCCTACGTGTTCAAGAGATGTTGAGGGAATCAGGGACTCAGGCGTCAAGGGACAAAAAAGATAATATCATTGTGAATGAGGGGGAGTACAGAGTAGGAACCCAAAGCCCATCTTTAGGCAACTGTCCCTTACAGAGACAATCAGGGTGAAGTGAAGCAACAATGAAACACGCAACTTTCCTCTACTTCCTAAATGCTTTTCCACCCCTCACCCCTCACTATCATGATGCCAATTTTGCCTTATAAATTCAGCTATGCCAGAGGATGTACACTGATACAGATAGAAACTGAAAACATAGGAAATCGAAGACAGATGATTCCTTCAGGACCAGTGGTGAGACTGCCAATACCGCGATGGTGAAGGGAAGGTGGGGTAGAAAGAGGGAACTGAATACAAGGATCTGCATATAACCTCTTCCCTGGGGAGTGGACAACAAAAAAGTAGGTGAAGGGAGATTTAGGACTGTAAAAGATATAATAAAATAGGGGGCTGAGCCCCAGTGGCGTAAATGGTTGATTGAGGAACTGCAGCCCGCGGGCTTGGCGGTTCAAATCCAGCAGTGGCTGGGTAGCACCCACAACCACCAAAGGCAGTGATGCCCCCCACACACACACAAAAAAAAGATATAATAAAATAGGGCTGAGCCCCGGTGGCGTAGTGGTTGTGCGCGGGACTGCAGCCCACTGGGTTGAAGGTTCTAGCTCCCAGGAGCAAAGGCTGGGCCTCCTACTCCCACTACCCATCACTGAGGGCAGTGATGCCTAAAAAAAAAATAATAAGATATAATAAAATAATAATGATTTATAAAGTATCAAGGGTTCATGAAGGAGGGAGGTTAAGGAGGGAGGCAGGAAATGAGAAGCTGATACCAAAGGCTCAAGTAGAAAGCAAATTTTTAGAAAACGATGAGGGCAACAAATGTACAAGTGTGCTTGACACATGGATTTATGTATGGATTCTGATAAGAGTTATATGAGGCCCCAATAAAATGATTTAGCTAATTAATGAAAAAATTTTAAAGATATCCAAAGTATATCAGACAAAGTCTTTCCTTTCTTGCCTCAAAGTACCTCTCTGGATGGCAGGTCATGGTCCTTTCCAAATTCCTCACCAGCACCACAATTCAAATGCATTCATTCTTCTCTGGTCTTCCTTATTCAATGTCCAACTTTCACATGCATGTGAGGCCTTTGAAAATACCACAGCTTCAGTCGTGTCTTAGTTGCTTTATTTTTTAATAAATACTTTTTATTCACTGAGTTTGGGTTCTCATTCCTACCAATTTGTTTCTACTATTGAAATTCCTAAAGCTAACAAACTTTTATCGTCAGACAGTGTGAGCAGAGCGTCTGGCTTACTGTAAGTGATAGTATAGTGTTAACTCCCGCTTTTCTCACTTCTCACTCTTGCTTCCACTTGTTCCTTTGCTGTTGATTCTACTGGTCCTTAGACTATGACTTCTATTTTGCATGCCCGCCTTGTCCTAAGAACAGCAGTATTCAACCTGTGGGTTAGGACCCCTTTGGAGATCAAACGACCCTTCATGGATCACCCAATTCATAGCAGTAGCAAAATTACTGTTATGAAGCATCAATGAAACTAATTTTATGGTTCCTCACAACATGAGGAACTGTATTAAAGGGTCACAGCATAAGAGCCGAAGTCCTAGAAGTTAAAGGACTTGTTTACAGAAGGCTGTCTGCCCCTGTCATTCGCACAAAAAGGAGAACGGACCAGGAAACGTGGATGGCTCTGACAATCCCACCAGAGAACACAATCTGGTTTTGCTTCTGGTTCTAAATCATCCTTGATTCTTCTAATGAATCCTCCAGCCCACTAACCCCACTAGTTTCTTTCTCCAACATGAGAGTACTACCATAGTTGCCCTTGAGTTTTCCACATGCCACCATGAATCTTATCTCCTGCGAGCCTTTGAACCACCAATTTTCGAGGCAGGATTTAGAGCCCACGTCACAAATAAGGAGGGGGGTCACACTCATTGAGTGATCTTCCCAAAAACAGTTGCCTAGAGGCTCAACCCTCTGAGGCTTGAGACTATTTGCCTCAAGTTTTCCCCCCTGGTCTCAATGTAACCTTATACTCTCAGATCCTGTATAATTCAATTGTTGCTATGTTTAAGCCTATTGGTGCAGCCGCTGTGTCAATCCATCTTATGGGGGAGGGGAGGGGACCTTTCTCATTTTTGCTGCCCCTCTCCTTTTCCAAGCATGACATCCTTTTCCAGGGACTGATCTTTTCTGATAACATTTCCAAGTACATACTTATTGCTAAGTAACACTCTGGCTGTGCTTCTTCCAAGACAGTTCTGTTTCAACACTCTGTGGTACCTTCAATATTCTTCAATAGAACCGTAATTCAAATGCATCAATTCTTCTTTTTTGATTTTTCTATTGCAAAATAAATAGCTGTACTAAAATTATAATAATTATTACAGAAATTAATCTGAAATCATAAGAATAGGGGTTTTTTAAGTAATATAATTCATACTGCCAGAATTCTGACTTGCATGATACATAGTCATGAATAGATCTAACATTATACAAGGACAGAATATATTAGATCCTTCCCCACTTCCTTAATTGCAGCATAACACATGTTCATTAAATAATTTCAAAAATATATAAAAAGTTAGAGGGGGACAACTCCCTTACTCCTTTTACAAATGTAGAAACTAAGAGAGACACGGTCTCAAGTGTCTTGTATTTGGCCATGCTACTTTCTTTATTTTTTAATAACTTTATTGGGGGCTCTTACAGCTACTACAACATTCAGTACATCATTTGTATCAAGTACATTTGCACACATGTTGCCACATGCATTTCCAAACATTTTCCACTTGAGCCCTTGGTACAAGCTCCTCTTTAAAAAAAAATTTTTTTTAAACTCCCCTTTCCCCTCCCCCCCCTTTTTTTAATGAATCATTTTATTGGGGGCCCATACAACTCCCATCACAATCCCTAACAACATCAGTTGTATGCAGGCCACTTTTACACACCCATTGCCATCATCACTCTCAAAACATTCGCCCTCTCTCCGGTCCCCCATTAACAGCTCCCTATATTACCCTTCCTCCCCACTTTCCCCTTGAACCCTTAGTAACTTACAGATTATTTTTTTCATCCTGTACACTGTACAAGGTGTCCCAACACTCACTTCCCTGTTGTCCACGTCCCAGAGAGGAGGCTACGTGTAGATCCCTGAAGTTGGTTCTCATTTTCTGTTCCTCCGTCCCTCCACCTTCCTGGTATTACCACTCCTATTACTAGTCTTGATGGATCATCTGTGCTAAGTTTCCCATGTTTCCAACTTCACTGTACATCTCCTGGTCTAGCTGGATTTATGTGGTAGAATTGGGGTCATGATAGTGGGTGGGAGGCAGCATGGGAACTAGAGGAAGGTTGCATATTTCATAGATCCTACCCTGTATCTTAACTGGCACATCTCCTCCTTGTAACCCCTCTGCAAAAGGATGTCACCTCACCTATTGATGGGCTTTGGGTTCCCAATCTGTACTACCCCTCATTAATAATAATATAATTTTAGCTCATTGATGCCTGACACCAGATCCCTTCACCACCTCATGATCACACAGGCTGGTGTGCTTCTTCCGTGTGGGCTTTATTGCTTCTGCGCTGAATGGCCACTTGTTTACTCAAACCTTTAAGACCCCAGACACTATATCTTTTGGTAGCCGGGCACCATCAGCTTTCTTCACCACATTTGCATATGCACACATTTGTGCTCAGTGATCATATCAGGAAAGTGAGCATGCACTGTTATGCTTTTTAGTTCTTGAAGCCTGATATCTCATCCCTTTGACACTTCATGATTCCACAAGCTATGTGCTTCTTCCATGTGGGCTTTGTTGCTTCTGAGCTAGATGGCTGCTTATTTATTTTCAAGCCTTTAAGTCCCCAGACGCTCCATCTTTTGATAGCCGGGCACCATAAGCTTTCTTCGCCACCTTTGTTTATGCACACATTTGTCTTCAGTTGGAAGACTGAAGATCATGTTGGAAAGGTGAGCATCTTGGAATGTCAATTTAATAGAACCGTGCTACTTTCTAATGATACACGTGGAATTTGAACTTAAAATCCCCTGGCTTGGGTACAAGGTGCTTGCTTACATTTTATGAACTAGTTAAACTCAAAACCTTTTTGAATCCTCTTATATAAAACAAAAATAAGGCAATGAAGAATCAAGATTAGACTTTGTTTGTTTGTTTGTTTGTTTGTTTGTTTGGGGGGGCATCACTGCACTCTGGTGGTGGGAATAGGAGGCCCAGCCTTTCTGCTGGATTTGAACCTCCAACCCAGGGGACTGCAGTCCCGCGCACAACCACTATGCCACTGGGGCTCAGTCCCAAGATTAGACTTTTAAAAATTAAAATATTAAGTTGAGCAAATGCGTATTTTTAAAAAGGAAAGAAGGCCTCTCTCAGGGGACGCATCGCCAGCCTTGGGTGAGGAGAGAGTGAGGTGTGTTTAAGAGCTGCCTTGCTTCTTTATGGGTTTTCTCAGATGGGACTCTCTCCTTGAAGTTGCAGAATTCGTGATCATTAGATAGATTGTGAATTATCTGTTGTATATGGTGAAAGGTAAGACGCATGGTTTGTTTGTTTTTTAATATGGAGGTCCCATTATTCCAGCACCATTTGTTTAATGTTTTCCATCATCAAATATGAGATTCCAGAAGCTCTCAAACATCAAAACTGCAGGTAGATGAAGATCAATAGTAGATGGTTTCACATACATGAAGTACCTCACTGCCATGAACTAGGTTCCAACTCATGGCTCCCCTGGGAAACATCAAGAACAGGGGAACACAGAGAGGCCAAAATGTGCCAGTGGTTGCCAGCCATGAGGGAGGCGGGCAGCGGGTAGGGGCTTGACGGAACTGTAGCTTAAGGCTAGTAAATTCTGTTGAGAATGATGAAAACTGTTTGAAAGCGAATAGTGGTTGCGGATGCACAACAGGGTGAAGGTAATTAATGTTACTGAATCATACACTTAAAATGACAAATACTTTGCTCTAATTTACCTTTTTTTTTTTTTTTAATGTGCGTGCCGGAAATGTGGTCTGAGCATAAGTAAGCTTTATTCCGCACTAAGCAGAGCCCGAGGAGCAGAATTAGACTTTTAAAAGTTCATCCAGAGCTAACGAGACGCTTGTTTTCTCGCCAAGTGCAATGAAAGGTAAGCGCCATGTTGCACCACGGCACCAGTGCTTTCCTTGAGAGTCTGCTTCAAGAGATCACAAGGAGATGATACCAGGAATAAACACTTGAGGGACGTTCAGGGAGGCCACGATTGCGTTTTGTTGAACATCCAAGTTACCCCCAAAAAAAGCAAAGAAGGAAACCAGCCATTCGATAAGCAAGCGAAATAAGCCCTCCCCCTGCAAAATTATTTGGCTGTTCGTGGTTCGAGTTGTTCAAAAACTGCCCACTGGGTGGCACCGTGGCGCTGCAGTAGGAAGGAGCGTGGTGATTTGGGTGAGGTTAGGGACTGACTTCTCCTGTGGTATTTCGTGATTCCTAAAACATGTGGCCCGAGTGCGATAGGTGCCAACAAAAGACAATTACCCTAGTCATTTGTGCGAGCGAAGAAAAAGGCATTTGTCTCTTGTCAGGAATAGACAAAATGGGTAGGATTTAAGAGGACTTGCAGGGCAGGTTGAACCAGTAGGTGGATGAACGCCAACCCAGCCTGTCTTCAGCTTACCTCAATTCTGCAGGTTTCTCCACCCCACCCCCCACACCTCCCTCCTCTCTCTGTGTCCTCGTGACTTGACTCTGAGCTGGAAAATTGATATGAGTGAGTTCAGCCTAAAGGAACTTTCAAGTGGAGGTGCCATGCCCTCATGATGAGGCCTCAGAAGTTGCGTTCAAGAAGGCCAAACGCGGCTCTGACCTCGGGACGTCCTTGCAGTCCTCCTGAGGAGATCAGACATATGAATGACGCGGTGAGGGCTGAACTATGTGCAATTACTCTGGGAGGGCGTGCTAACGGGAAGCCATAATTAGGAAAGACTCCACTGAGCAGGTGGGGCTCTCACTGGTCTCAAAGAAAGGCTTCATTGTGGCAGGCGGCAGGTTGCTTCACAGCTGTGGTGGAAACAGGGCACGAGGGAGCAGGGCGCTCTGAGGCAGCCATCCTAAGGGCAGCATGGGCCAGAAGGCGTTCCTAAGCTCCAGCTTG
>PVJH01008975.1:0-81825 GCA_004026705.1 Nesogale talazaci
CAAAGTATTTAGAAATAATTTAACTAATAACTAATCAGAGTCCAAATAGAAAATAAGAAAAAAGAGAAAATTCTATTTTTAAATGAGTCAAGCAAGGCCCAAGTAAAGTACAAAGTTTTTTTAAAAGGTTAAATTGGCCCTCTTCCTTAGAAGTGTGTGCTACAGAGGGCAACACTAACCCTACTGACTGGGAGAGGGGCAGAGGTGTCATGCCCTCACAAAAGCAAACCAAAAAGTCAAAAGAGAAGTGAGGGTCTAGAACCCAAATTGGCACACAAGTCCTGGGGATAACCTCCTTGCACAGAACTGCTAAGGCACAGAGAAGGACTGTCGTGCAGACAATAGCTGAAGACATGATGTTCCCTAACTGGAGCATACTGTGACAGAGGCCAATACTGAGGAGGCATTGCAGGGATTTAGTCTGGTTTGAACCCCCCACAGTGGGACAAACCAATAAGGCGATATAACAGATCAGCAAGAGTCACAAAGCAAAGTCACAAAGTTCATGAGGAGGCCCAAAAATAGACTTTAGGCTAGGAGAGTGAGTTCCCAGAAACTCCCAAAAACCAGTGAGGAGAAAATAATAGAGGTCAGCATACAAATCTGAAATTATATATGCATTTTGTTTTCTCTTCCTATTCAATCTTTTACTTTCTTTTTGTTTTGTGTCCTTTATTGTTGGTTAGCCTACATATAAAAGGCAGGCATGGGAAGCAAACTTGAGGAGAAAGAAATGGGACCAATGTTTCCAAAGGGACTTGGGGGGAGGATATGGAGGAAGGGAGCGGTGAGCAAACAAGACAGGGAACAACTAGGGATTTAAAATAAACAATGAGGAGGATGTAGAGATTCTGGGGGTGTTGTAGTGGCAGCAATCTAACTGAGAGGAATTACTAAGAGGTAAAAAAGGATTAGTGTGATGGTGGGACAGGAAACAGAAGAAAGACCCAGAAAACAAAGCTATTGGTAAAGGTATAAATATAAATATGTACACATGTAAATATATTAATTCATAAAAATAGAGGTATAGGCATATGCTATTATAACAATAGAGGAATACACTGGGGAAGTGGACTCTGTGCCTCTGTTCAAGCCATGCCTCAACACAAGAATCCTTTGTTCTAACAACCTGGCATTCTGTGTTGATCTCCCTCTCAGCGCAATCACTGAAAACAAAATGGGTGTATAGCAAATGTGATGAACAAAGAGATGATGGCCAGCTATCAAGAGACAGAGCATTTGGGGGTCTTAAAGGTTTGAAGTTAAACAAGAGGCCATCTAGCAGAAAAGCAACAAGTGCACATGGAAGAAGTATACCAACCCGTGCATTCATGAGGTGTTGACAAGATTGGGTAACAGGCATTAGAAGCCTCCCATAAAATAACAAAACCTTACTGGTAAGAATGAGGGGGGTCAGAGCAGAGACACAAAACCCATCTCTAGACAATGAGACATCCCCTCCCAGAAAAGTCACAGGGAAGGGATGAATCAACCAGGATATAGCATAGCACCAATGAAACACACACTATCCCTCTGCTTCCTTAAGGCTTCCACCACCACCACCACTCCCACTACCATGACTGCACTCCTGCCTTTCACTGTGAGCTAGACCTAAGTATGTACATAGGTACAGCTAAGAAATTAGAGCTCTCACGCACATTGAATCTAGGAACAGGAATGGGAGTAGTGATACCAGGAGGGTAGGGGGAAGATAAGGAAAGGAGGGGAGGAAGGGGGAACCAATCAACACATAATCACGGACCAGCCCCAACAAAGGGCAAACAACAGAAATCGGGGGTGAAGGGAGACAACAATCAGTTTAAGATATTAAAATAATTATAAAGTATGTTTTATCAAGGGCCCACAATGAAGGAAGGGTGGGGTGGGAGAAAGAGAAGATGATATCAAATTCAAATAGAAAGTAAATGTTTAGAAATTAATGATGGCAGCATATGTACAAATATGCATGATACAATTAATGTATGGATAGTTTTAAGACAGTGGTTCTCAATTTTCCTCATGTTGTGGATACCCCCAACCATAAAATTATTTTTGTTGCTAGTTCTTAACTGTAACTTTGCTACTGTTATGAGTTGTACTGTACATATCTCATATGTAGGAGACCCTCTGAAAGGGTCATTTGACCCCCAAAAGTGTTGTGGCCCACAAGTTGAAAGCTACTGTTTTAAGAGCTGTAAGAACCCCCAATAGAATGATCTTTTAGTAAAAACGAATTAAATTAGATTTTTTGAAAGTTAAACTACAGTAGCTATAAAAATTGATAGAATATTAAATCCCATCTAGAAACAAATTAGTACTGTGCAATTCTGACAAAAGTTACAAAATGGCATTCCAGGAAAATTAAAATATATTACTATATTAAGCATCTGCATAAGGAAAGAGAATAAAAAGAATAAGGAAACTGTTAAAGAAATAGCGTAAAGCTAAAATGCAGGCTAAAAGTCCTTGAATTTAATGTAATTTGTAAGCACTTTTGATAAACAGAGAATTAAAATTTTATAAAGATATGCATAAAAGAATTTAGGGAGAACTAGATGGTTGTTTCTTTTTAGGGTATGTTACTACCGGATTTAAAATTTCCCAAGGTTACTTGTTTTCTGACAAAATTTAAAAACTAAAGGGTGAGCCCTGGTGGTGTAGTGGTTGTGCATGGGACTGCAGCCCACTGGGACGGAGGTTCAATTCCAGCAGTGGGGCTGGGCCTCCTACTCCCACCACCGGAGAGCAGTGATGCCCACCAAAAAAAATAAAAATAAAATAAACTACAGACTCACACTAAGACAAAATACACTTATAATTTCTATATTACTTTACTTATATGGCTTCAGATTTCATCCACCCATTAAAGAGAAAAGTCAATAAATATCACTGGACACTGCCATTAATCCAGACAGAAGGTAGACCCATCATTTTGTGTATTATGTTTACTTCTATTTCTTTTGCCCAGAAAAATATTCTTGTAAGGAGGAAGACCACAAAGACCACTTGAAATACATGGCATATTAAAAAAAAAAAAAAACTCGGGCTGAGCCCTGGTGGTGGCATAGTGGTTGTGCGCAGGACTGCGGCCCACTGAGCTGGAGGTTCAATTCCAGCAGCGGGGCTGGACCTCCTACTTCCACCACCAGAGAGCAGTGAGGCCCCCCTCCCCAAAAATAACTCTTTCCACTGTGGTTAAATTGGATTACAAAAAAACCACTGGTATTTTTTTGCATTATCTCATATATTACTCAGAAAACCATTACTCTGTCTTTGGGAGGTAAAATTAAATTATGGTAATTGTGCAGAATCAACTTCTAATTTACATGTCAGGATTTTGAATTCCTCAGAAAGTCTTTTAGCCTCAGGTTAAAAGGAAAAAAAATAGAATGCTTACTGAAGTAAATAATTTCTTAAAATAAAAATCCAAATTAAAGTTAACCTTAAACACACTGCATTTCCCTAACATCACTCAGTACTTTTTGGGGGGTGGTGGGGGGCATCACTGCCTCTGGTGGTTGAGGGCAATACCCAGTGCTGCTCCTGAGAGCTGCCACTGGATTTGAACTGCCAAGCCCGTGGGCCACAGTCCCGCACTCAACCACTTATGCCACCGGGGCTCAGCCCGCTCAGAGTGTACTTACATGCCTAAAAACCTGTCTTGTGATGGATAAAATTGTCTGTCAATTTATTCATTTTCAATGATGAAGATACATTAATAAATGTTCTATGATTACAGATTAATTTTAGTCTAATGTCATATCAATATCATTACTTCAAATCTAGTAAACCAAACTACTGAGTAATTGGAAGAGATGAATGCACATGTAATTTGTTTAAATCATTCAAATAAGTATTGCTATTACTTATATGTATTGTTTTGGTGTTTGGTGAGACAAATAGGTTACTTCACATATACCTATAAATGAAAGAAAGATTATCGGAAAAGACATGATTTCCTCACATTATTTCTTCTCTCCACATGTTCTACACATGGAGACTCAGGGAGGCCTCACCAAGTGTGTGGGAAAATAGGATGAAAAGCTTAGAGCATTTTCCCAAGAACTCTCTGAAGTCCTCCATAGAACACTGTTGTTTCTTTAATGGTGTCGTGGTTACATGTTGGGCTGCTAATTGCAAGGACAACAGTTCGTAACCAACAGGCAGTATGCAATCTCAACTCATTTGGACAAAGTAGAACTACCTCAGAGGGTTTTCAAGGTTGTAACACTTTACCGAATGCAATACCTTTCTCTGATGAGCATTCGATATGCCCAACTTTCAGTTCGCAGTCCAGCTCTGTCCCATGGTATTGCTGTACCACCAGGGCTTCTGTAATGTACAATGTATAAGATCTCTGCCCAAATCAAGGACTGTGACTGGATACTAGAGTGAGTATACATCAATTTGGTAATCAATATCCCCCAGATGTGGAGCAAAGGATACCAAATCGGAACACTAAGAAGAACAAGGTACATACAAGGAAATAGATATTATAGTTAGATCTGTGACACTGAATCCATTCAGATGCTTAGTGACCTTATACAACAGCTTAGAACTGCCCTTGTGCATTTCTTAGATTGCAACTCTGTGGGAATTCAAGACCTCCTCTTCTTCCTACAGAGCCACTATTGGTTTTGAACTGTTGACCTGTGGAAACCACTACACCACAGGGTTATGCCCTGTGCGGCTAACCATGGTTCAGAAATTCAAACCCATCCACCAAGACATGGGGGAAAGATGAAGTTGTCTAATCCAATAAAGAATTAATGTCTCAGAAACCCAATGGGGTAGTTCTACCCAATTCTTCTCCTATAGAAGAGCTATGAGTCAGAATTGACTTGATGGCAATGAGTGTGTTTTTCATAGTTAGTACTGAGAATCAGCTAGATCTATATAATTTGTGTAACATGAGAAGGTCATTCCTTTACTCAGTGCTATCCACTATGGACTTTGTTCTGTGCATGATCAAGGCTTTCACAGACTAGTTGGCTCAGCACAAGAAAACACTAGAAAGTGATCATCTTTGTTAGAATAATGGATACATCTAAAGACAGGCTGTTTCCCTGAGAAAAGCATAGGTTAGGCTGGTATTAAGTAGAATGAGGTAACAAAATGTGTTATGCAGTAAACATATGTGAAAGTCTAACAAAATCACAGAGGTTCAATAGTGTGTGGTATAAGGAATATTCATTGAGAGTTGCAATTCTAATCCTGTCTCCTTCTTACCCAACACCAACAACAACCACTTCAAATGGATCTGTTTCTAGTACTTGAATTTCCCAGATATTAAAGAAGCCACTGTGGTAAGCTTTGCTTAGATTGTCTTATTATGAAGCAAAAACCAAAAAAAAAACATATATTTGCCCACAGGTATAGATTTCTTAAGATGTATGAAAAATTATATAAGAGGAAGTTTTAAAAAGCATGTAAAATACCAACAAAAAAAATACTATCAAGTGGCAAACTTGTTTTTAAAGGTTTGGTATATAGACAAAAATACACATAGAATTCCAAAATAAACATAGCCTATAATTCTACCACCACCACCACCACCATCCCACCACCACCATTGCAATCCTCTACCCAAGCTCCAAGATGGTAGGTGAGCAGGAATCTACAACGAATTATATCTGGGAATGCCCCAAAAGAGGGCATAGCTGTCTCGGAACTACAAAGATGTCTGCTGAGTCTCAGTACTATGGTACTCCTGGGTTTCAAGACATTTATTCCAGCTTCTGCTCTCTTTGCAAAGATATGGGTTAATTATTGCTGGGAGCAGAGCAACGTGCAGAGCAAACAAACCTAGATGAAGAGATCAAAACAAATTACTGTTTACTTAGTTAATAGCATGTCTTCATTGACATTACAGGGCCCTATTACCTAGCACTTTCACCTACACTAACTAGTTCATGTCTTTATAGCTAACATTTAAGGCAGCCTGATTCCCATTTTAAAGATGAAAACAACAGAAATAGCAGTAAGTGATTTGTCCAAGGTCAATTCTGGTGAAGCAAAAAACTCAATTGTTTTCCTGATATTTCCATGTTTTTTCCTTCCAATTCAATCAGTGACAATTTTTTTATTTAAATATTATGTAATTATGAAAGAAGTAATTAATTTAAAAAAATTGAAATGATAGTCAAGTAATATGGCCATAATTCCTAGCATATTTCTCTTTGTGATAGAGAGTGCATTCTAGGCTCCATGCCTGTGGGAGAGAGCTTAGTGGTGTAATGATTTACCTGTTTGAACCCACCAGTCCCTCCAAGGGGAAAGGTGAAATTTTACCAGTCATAAAAAGTTACAATGTTGGAAAGGCACAAGGTGGTTCCACCGTGTCCTATAGCATTGCCATGGGTTGGGATCAACCCACTGGCAGTGAGTTAGGCCTGTGGTTATAATTCTATTTAGGAAGGAGCTCTGTGTTACTTGGTCAAGGTGGGATGTATTCGAAGTTTCTATCTCAGTAGAGAATGTAGGTCATGTTGCCACTTTTAGCCTCCTTGAAGGTATGGTCTACTGAGAGACCAAAACCACACCTCAGTTTAAGAATGCACCATCGCAGAAGCAGAAACACAGAGAGAAATCCCAGGCCCATAAAGGACAAAGAATCACCAAGGGAGCACGTTCAAGATTATGTCTGAAGTGATGGAGGCGAAGACTCGAGCACTAGAGCAGTGGTTCTCTATCGTCCTAATGTCACGACCCTTTCATACAGTTCCTCGTGTTGTGGTGACCCCTAATCATAAAATTATTTTCTTTTTTTTTGGGGGGGGGGGCATCACTGCCCTGGTGGGAGTAGGTAGCCCAGTCTTGCTCCTGGAGAGCTGCTGCTGTATTGGAACCGCCAACCCTGTAGGCCGCAGTCCTGCACACAACCACTATGCCACCAGGGTCCAGCCCCGTAAAATTATCTTCATTCCTACTTCATCACTGTAATTTTGATACTGTTATGAATTGGAGACGCCTGGGAAGGAGTTGCTCGATCCCCAAAGGGGTTGCGACCACAAACTGAGAACCACTGCACCAGAGGCTATGGGATGGAGACCATGGAACAGAGCAGGAGGAGAGCAGCAAGGCCAAGACAATGAGACGGTGAGGCACTGCGTTTGATTCCCGGCCCACAGAGGGAGAGACGTCAGAAGCAGAGGGCCTGTGGCAGAGAGCCCGAGGACCAGAAAGAGTTGGCTACTGGCTGAGGAGAGGTGCTCCTATGGACCGATGTTGGTGTCCTTACCATAACTGATCTTGACTTGTAACCTATCAGCCTCTCTAACAGGTCCCCTTCATGGAGAGCTTTGTCTGTGAGTTCTGTGTGGCCGTTGCAAAGTATCAGACCCAGCAGAGTAACAGAGTCTTGGGGGAAGAAGAGTTAGAATTGGAATGGTTGCACCTTACCAGTTCTATGTAGTTCATAAGGTAGATGTGAGAGAATGGGATATTTGGATTCTGAGCAGCGATTTATATTGTACCAGAAAGTTCAAGACAAGGGAAAATTACACATAAGTACAAAACTTTACATTTACATTACAAAATTTTCATTTAAAATGGAAAAGTCGCATTTAAATCTACCCATTTTAGATCCAAAGTGAATGAGAATTCTCATTGCGGCATTGCTGACATAGCCAGATTTATAAACATAGTTAAGTACCCTGGGAAACAACCTGGGAAACCTTTATCAGGATCTTTGAGACTCCTTGTCTGTATCCATGTTCTTTAGCAGAGAGGGCACTGGGCCTCTGGAATGTCCCTGTAGGGCTATAAGGAAACAATGCAGGGACTCTTGGGATGTCAAGGTTTTGGTAGATGAGTAGATAGTTCTTAATTTCAGAGATGTGCTTAGAAGAACCCACAGGCAAATAACTCCCAGAGTGATAACAAAGATATTCTAAGTCATGTTCACATCAGACGAACTGTACAGACTTGTTGAGCCTCTGACTGAGTTTGCACGTGTCCATCATTAAGTATACAGAACAGCCTGAAGGGGAGTCCGTCCAACTTGTGCTATTGAATGTGCTGTGTTTGTATACTTCTGTTTGACAAAGGAATTGTTTGTTTTCTAACTTGACCTGTTCACACAAGTGAGTGACAGAAAGAATCTTCTCAAACTTGGAGAGGCAGCAGCAGAAGAGACTGCAACTGGAATATACAAACGTATCATGGCCTTTCTCCTCTTGTGTGTTCAGATAACACGAGTAAGGCTCTCTCATTTCACAAAGATTGTAAGAGCAATTATAAGTCTGTTTCACAGAAAGTATCAAAGTATTCCAAAAACAATGATGTGTTTCCTGGTCATATTTACTTTGTGCTTTTCCCTCAAAGTTTTTTAGTATTTTGAAATAATAAAAAAATTCAGAATGTCCATTAGAGAAACTACAGAAATGTATGTAAAAGTCCCTTTTCATGTTCGATCCTGATATTTTAGACCTTCTTCCCTATGATTTTCTTTCCTGTACATGTTTTTCCTCATGCTTTTTAAAAGCTTATCAGTATTCCCCTACATTACCCACGTAATTGAATTTATTGCCACACTCTGATTTATTACAATAAAAAGTTACTGGCTACAGAGTGCAAGCTGGTCTCCTGCTAGCTTCTGAAGATTTAATAGGTAACACAATAGCTGCTGTGTTCATAAGAGTGCACACTCAGGGAAGGGAAGATCTTGAGCATTAGAAATTGCCCAACTCTTGGATAATACAAGAAAAGGAACCTGGGAGGAGGCCAGTGGGACTGCGCCCTGGCAGAATTCAAAGCCTCCTGATCTGGGGGAAGCATGTGTAAAGAGTTCCGTTTTCTTCACCAAAACGTCTGCCCAGGGGTCCCACACTCACATGCTAATTTATAAAATATACAGACTGAGTGCTACATCTTTTTACACTGACTGTTGGAGCTTTTGCACAAAATGTTTGAACCTTCTTCATAGTCTAGTATTCCTGCTTTCTAGGCTTGCTATATTCCCTTGTGCTCACATATCCCTGTAGTCTCTCTGTACTGAGTACAAAAAAGTAGAGGATTGCTCTTTATGAGCATCTTAGCAGCAGAATGAAATACTTACGCAATGCTCTTACAAAAACAAAATGAAAAGAAAAACCTATAGCCGTGATTATGAGGAAACGTGGTTATTACAATGTATAATCACACTCATTAGAAGTTTAAAAGTTGAAGAACAAGTAACTGTTTTCCTGTTGCCAAATATATAAAAAGTAAAACTATGCGCTTCCAAAAGTATAGTCACATACAAACTAGCATCAATTTTGCTCCAACATGACAAAAGACCAATGAAGTACCACAAAACCTCACCTCTGAGCAGAGTTGCTTAGGAGAGATGGCGTCATCTCCCTAGGCTAATCACTAGAACAAAGTTTACTGCTCCAAAAATGTTTCTGCCCAACTTCACGCTCCTGAAATAATATGACCCTTCAAAATTACATGTATATATACTCAAGCACATACATTTTCCCCATCATTTAAGGATAATTTATTGGTTTTGGGGGTGTAGTCACCAAAAAATTGAATTTTTTAAGGCATTTTGATGAGTCAAATATCTCTAATATTATTCTACCATTGCTCAGCCCTGACAATAAATGTATACACACATTCTGTAATGTTGTAATAATCAGGTGCCATCGAGTCTGTTCTGATGATAAGAAGTCGAACCCATAGATGCACAACAGAATGAAACGGTTGCTCCTGTGTCTGAGCCTGTTGTGGCAGCTACGACGTCAGTCCGCCCCACTGAGGAGCTCCCTCTTTTGCGCTGCCCCTCCCCTTTACTAAGAATAATCTCCTTCTCCAGGGACTGGTCTCTCCTGACAATATGTCCAAAATATGTAAGACAAACTCATGCCACCCATGACTCTAAGGATCTCAGAAGCACTCTACTGTACTTCTTCTCCACACCACAATCAAAATGCCTGGGCTATCCTGCAGTCTTCCCAGGTCAATCCTCAACTTTCATGTGTATATGAAGTGACGGGAAATATCATAGCTTTCCTCAGGTACACCTTAGTCCTCAGAATGTCATCCTTGTATTTCGCTACATAAGCCATGTGCAGCAGATTTACCTAATGCAACAGGTCTTTTGATCTCTTTCCTGCTGCTTCCATAAACACTGATTTTGGATCCAAGCGAGACAAAAATCTTTGATCAATTCAGCATTTGCTCCACTTATCATGATTGACCAGTTGTGCTGTTTTTGGTGTGCTTTACAGGTCGTTGTAATACATATTGAAGGCTGCACTCTTGGTTCTTCATTAGGCAAGGGCTTTAAGACTCTTCATCTTCCGGAAGGAAAATTGTGTCATTGGCATCTCTCAGGTTGCTAATAAGCCTTCCTCCTATCCTGATGCAGTGGTCTTCTTCATATCCCCCAGATCTGCGGCTTTGCTCGGCATATAGATTGAGTAAGTATAATGAGAAGATCACCTTAATACACACCTTTCCTGAGTTTAAATCATGCAATGTTCCCTTGGGCTGTATGTACAACTACCTCTTGATTTGTGTACAAGTTCCACATAAGCACAAAAAAGTGTTCTGGAGTTCCCCTTCTTCTCAAGGTTGTCTGGAGTTGATTATGTCCCACACAAGCTTTGGCATAGTTAATAAAACATGAGCATCTTTCCTGTATTCTCTCTTTTGAGCCAAGATCCAGCTGGCATCGGGAACGATGTCCCACATCCTCCTCTAAAACCAGCCTGAACCTCTGTTCTGTTTCAACTATTGTTAGATAATCTTCAGAAAAAGTATACTTGCACATGATATCAATGATATTGTTCTATAGCTTGGGCATTCTGTTGGGTCACTTTTCTTCATAATGGGAACAAATAGGTACTTCGTGATGACAAGCGCCTGTCTCCCAAATATCCTGGCATTGATAAATGAGTACTTCCAGTGCTTCATTAGTTTGCTGAAACATTTACATTTCTATTCCATCAATTCCTGGAGCCCTGCTTTTGGCTAATGTTTTGAGTGCAGCTTGAACTTCTTTCAGCAACATTGGGTATTGCTCAGATGCCACCTCCTGAAATGATGTTATATTGACTAGTTCTTTTTTCATACAGGGATGCTTATGTTTTATGTTAACAGAACACCCCCATGATATGCTCTCACTCCGTGTTAGTGTGGTCAACTCCATGATGGGATGTTTTGTGAAGCAGAGAAGCAGTTGTTGGAAGAAAATACCTTCTTAATGTGGTCACAGCCTTAATAGGATTAAGGCAGGGTTCATTCGGAATGAATTGTGTAAATTGGCAATACGTGGAAGCTATCTGGCTTCTATTGCTGCCTTTGGATCCTGCATCTAATTCTTGACCCTCCTATTATATTGCCTGCTAACCTCTGGAACTGTCAGGGCACTACAGATCTTGGATTTAATCATTTCTACACCCATGAGTCTGAGGCCTCCCTCCCTCTTATCTTCCTGCTTTATGTCCGTCTGACTCTGAAGCTGCAGAAATGGGAATTCTCCAGCTGACTGACACCAGACACACTGACTTCAACAGAATTGGACTGACCCACTTCTGTAACTGTTGGAGGCATTTCTTGATAGAAATCTCTTTCTACATACATACGAACATCACTGATTTTGCTTCTCTAGAGAACATAGGATAACACACATGCATACAATATCTGACATTTTTACTTTGGGTTGATTGAAACTTAATTTGAAATTATGTGTATATTTATCTTTTCGGTAACTATATTTTCATATGATTTTACATTGTCTGATCATATAATTCCTGGCATACCCAGGAAATAACTTTATATTTATAACTAAAGAGCACTCACCTCATTTATATATAATATATAAATGTATATAGTCCATGGACAGTCTTCAAATTCTACAAGTAGAAAAAGATGTGGCACCATACCTGTATAAACAATTCTTTTTCTGATGTAACGAAAGGAGTCTCAGAACAAAGGAAATTTGCTGTTAGTAGAAACCCTGATAAAGATGCTTTTCAGAGAAGAAAATGAAGACAATTATGACCTCAAAGGTCCGCAGAAAGGAACCGTGGTGGCTGTGTGGAATTACTGGGCTGCTCACCCCAAGGACATTGTTCAAATTCACTATCTGCTCAACAAGAGAAAGATGTCTGCTCTTGTCAAATCAAAACTCCCAAGAAGTCTTGCTATTCTGTCCTATATAGAATTACTAACGGTCACAATGACTAAAAGACCTTATGTTTGGTTTTGATTATCCTGCGAACAGTGTAAAATGTAAAGAAAAGCAGCACTCATTGATGAATACCTACCTTAGAACTCAGGAACTTGGACGACTATTAAAAGTGTTTGGCCAATGACTGAAAGGTTTAAAGGTTTTTTTTGTTTTGTTTTGTTTTTTAAGGCATCACTACCCTCAGGTGGTGGGAGTAGGAGGCCCAGCCTTTTGCTCCTGGGAGCCGGAATCGAACCTCCATCCCAGTGGGCCGCAGTCCCGCACACAACCACTACGCCACCGGGGCTCAGCCCTAAGGTTTAAAGGTTTAAACCCAATAGGTACCCCAGGTGGGAGGAAAATGAGGCAGTGAGTTTCCTTAAAATCACTGCATTAGAAACCATATGGGGTAGTTCCACCCCGGCCTAGAGGTGGTCACTCTGAATTTGAATCAACTTGATGGCAATGTATTACATTGGACAAATTTACCACAAAGCACGCATCAAGTGTTCAAATGCAAATATGTCTCTTCAAAGAGGAAGGTACACCTGATTCAAGTCATGATATTTTCAATAACCTCACGAACATTCAAAATATGGAAAATGAATTAGGAAGGCCAAAAAAAAATTGCTGCCTTTGAATTCCATCATTGGCAAGGGAAACAGAACACACCAGAGAATGCCAGAAGAGCAACATAATCTGTCTTGGAAGAAGTATAACCAGGATGTTCCTTGGTGGGAAAGATTTCATTCCATGTGCTCTGGACGTGTCGTCAGGAAGGCCCAGGTGCTGGAGACGGACCTCATGGTTATAAACTAAAAGGAAACTCTCCTCGTTGAGATGAATGGACACAGTGGCTGCAGCAATAGGCTCAAACACAGCAATGATTGTGAGGGTGATGTGGGGTCAGACGCAGCTTTGTACTTTGCACAGAGTCGTTTCAAGTGAGAATTGACTCTAAGGTACCTAACAATAATATCAATTAAGGAAGGTAGTCTGCACTTCTTGAGGTCAGTTGAATTGTTAACATGTAGTTACCTCAAAAATACAACTATATTCGTGTTTCACAAACAAAACTGGGCACTAAGCCTCGCCAATTTGATACTTAAAATTATCCACTACATATAGCAAAGCAATTTTTGTTTGGAAAGCCTGATACTCCTTACTCCATTATAGTTATGACTAGGTTTCAAATGTCAGGCCATTATGCAACAAGCTGGTATGTGAAAGGGAGGATGACCATGCAAGACTGTAAACTGGATGATGACTACATCATAACATAACTGCCAAATTATATCATTGCATAACTACTAAACTGCTTCAGATTCATGACCCAAACAAGTTGACTTAAACATTACAACCAACCTAAAACTCTCCCCTTACTTCAACACCCATTATTGCCAGATATTAAGGTGAAAATAAGTCAGAGAATAGATTTTTTTACCATTGTCATAATTGTGAAATCTGAGGGAACAAGAGAGTCAATAAATGAAGAGGGAATATACTCTCTTCCAAATCTAGACTGGGTCAGGGCTCTTATAGCCTTCCTGTTACTCAAGTTCAGAATTAGATTTCTCTGCACTTGTGGTTTGGAAGTAATATGAACAAGCTATTTATGAATTTCTAGAATTTCCTTATATTATAGACAAGAAAACAAATTTTGTCTAAGTGACTTGATTTCTTTGCATATAAAGCTTGGTTCCTGAAGTCCTGCTACTTTTCTTTAAATGCTATGAGGGAAATAACACACACACACACACACACACACACAGAACTTCCTCCCGCAAAGTATGCATTTACATTTTTTTTTTACAAAACCACCTATTCACTTCAAAGTATTCTCTCTTACACTCCATACTTTTGTCAAATCTGTGATTCCATTCCAGAAAACATCTTCCAAACTCATCTGCTTGGATGGCTGGCAGCACTTCCCTCATTTCTTTTCTTCACCTCTTCTATATCATTGCTGTCCTTTCATGTCCCCCTTCATTTGGAAAAACAAAAAGTCTCTTAGACCAAGGTCAGGTGAGTAATGGTGCATGGGGCAAGAGAGGTATGCTGTTTTTTTTTTTTTTGCAAAAACTAGCACACTGAGATGGCTGCATAAGCAGGTGTGTTGTCGTGGTGACAAAAACAGTCCCCCATCTGCCACCAATCAGGACTTTTTTTGCACACTGTTAAATAATTTTTTCAGAATCCCTTTCAATAGAAAGCTTGTAAACTCTAAAAGCACTGAGAGTCAACATTTTTATCCTTTGGGGAAGTTGACAGATATCCAGAAAGAGATTTGACATCAAGTGACATTTCATCTTTTTAAAATGAGAAAACCACTCCATTCACCCACTTGATTTTTTCCCATAGTGCTGTACTTATAAACTGTTTTCAACATCACAACAGTTTCTGCGGCAGTTTTCCAAAGCAGGAAACAAAATTTCATACCCACACACTGTTAAATCTCCTAAGTCAGTCATCAACAAAAAATGAGGTTTGAACAAAACTGCTTTTAAGAAAAAATTCACTCTGCTGAGAGCCAGGTGCCACCACTGGGTGCACTAACTCAGAGCAAGTTGCTTGGTGCTCACCTATTGGGGAAAATGCGTACTCTAAAAGCTGTGCATTCCCCACTGCAATTCCAGGTTTGGGGGGGGTACCCCGCACCTTCATTCCAAAGATTAACAAAAACACACCAAATCAGTCAACTCAGAAATCTGTTTTTCTTCTTTTGTATACAATTATAATGAAAGTAGGAGCTAATTTTCCAATCAGCAAAACAGAAATATACATCCTCAACCCATATCCTCATTGTATGGATCAGATTATCTATAAAGATCATCACCATCAGCATGACTTTACTTCACAAAATGTGAGAAAAATGATGCCATGTAAAGTCATTAGCCAGCTAATGTACAATGCAAAGCTAGGGGTCATTATGTACAAGAACTAGGATATTGTATCCATACACATGCTTGTATTCAGGAAATTTGGGAAATGGAATATAGTGGCAGTCATGTGCTTATGTTAATTTTATGACTGAAATGTAGGGGTGGAGTCTAGCCTATTAATCTGGGGATAGCCATTGAGAACCCAATGAGGCCTCTATGTGGGCATGGCTTTCTCCTGAGACTTCTGGGAAATCTCACGATATTTCCTTAGTGAAGATGAGAAGCTATCTTCCCTAGTTGTTGGGAGTTAGTCTCAGAGGCAATGAGTCACGGAAAAGACAAGATGGCAGTGTCCGAGAAGCTGGAGGAGCCAGCGGAGAGACCACATGGCTTTGTCCTAATGGAGCCAGACCTCTGAAGCTGGAGTGATTTGCTGTTGATGGACCCTGAGCCCTGGAAGCAAGGAGGCATGTGGAGACCCCTGCCAGTGCCGGGATTCTGCACCCACTGACCTGTGACTTTGTGAGTCGGAAGGAGACTTTGTAGACTGATTTGGGGCATATGGGCTAATATCGGACTTATGACTTTGTACTGGACTGGATTGGGATGCCTTTCTAGTGTCACATTCCTTTTATATATAAACCCTTTCCTTATATCTATATGCATGTCTATGAAATTTGTTCCTCTAGTCTACCCAGACTAACACAGATATGAATGTACTAAAAGGCTCAATCAATTGCAGTCATCATTTCAACCTCTGGTGTATTCATTTGATGCCAGCAAGGAGCTAAGGTTTACTTTTTGTTTTTTCTTTTTTGTATGAGTTATTAAAGTCTTTGATGCTGGACGGTAGCAGAATCTTGTAAACTAACCCAAAGTCCTTATGTCTGGAAGAATTTCTGTCAAAATCACTATAAAGCATTTATTTTATTATTCAGTCTATGTTCTACTACATTTCAACTCTGTTGCTAAGGAAGAAAAAAATAAGAAGACAAAAAGAAGGGGGGATCAAATAATATATGCATATGCATGTATAAACATAGTTTAAAACTGTTGAGCTCTATGCAAATATGAACTTAAAACATGAAGGTCATTGCCACTGGAAGAAAAATGACTATACTTTTAAGATAACCTCATTCCTCAGGACTCATTATATCCATCAAGACAGAAACTAAAACCAAACCCATTTAGCCACCCATAGTGACCCTACTGGACACAGGCCCTGTTTGTTTCCAAGTCTTTACTACTTTATACAAGTGCTACAAAATATTTAGCCCTATTGATGCGGGGCCCACTCTGCTAGTCAGCCTTAGACTGTAGGTGTTCATCTCAAGCTCCGTGAGATGACAAACCACATGGCCCTAACAAGAGTGGGGAGAGGGGCTGAGCCCCAGTGGCATAATGGTTGTGCGCGGGACTGCGGCCCACGGGGATGGAGGTTCAATTCCAGCTTCACGGAGCAAAGGCTGGGCCACCTACCCCCACCACCTGAGGGCAGTGATGCCCGCCCCCCCAAAAAACAACAACAACAACAACAAGATCGGAGAGAGAGCCACTCCACCTGAAGCTTCCTGCTCAAAGGCACTTTGGTTTCTGCCTCCTTAGGCTGAGAGGTCACCATTCTGTCTCGTGGTCATCTCTTGCTTCCATTTGTCTTTATAAGGCCCTCTTCCTCACCTCAGTGATGGTTCTCTTCAAGCCTTGCTGTATGGCAAAGCTAACCAATCGTCCCATTAGGGTTCCCTACACCCCCTGTGTGTGACCCCACTGCCTGGAGAGTGACATGAACCTTATCTACATTATCAACGAACTATCCCAACTCCTTAGTGGACCTCATGCGCCTCCTATTTTCATAGTCCTGCCCACTTATTTTGGAGCTCTGGTGGCACCCCAGTTGTGTGTTTGCACTGCTAAACACATGGGCCCGTTCTAATCTATCCGCTTTTCTGCACGAGAAAGATGAGGTGGCCATAAAAATAAGTTGTCTCTGAAATTGGTTCGACATATAATCTCCTCTCTGGGGCACAGACAACAGGGAAGTGAGTGAAGAGACACATTGAACAAAGTACCCTATGAAAAAGTAATAACAATTTGTAAATTATTAAGGATTCATTGGGGGAGAGGGAAATATGGGGAGCTGGTACTGGGGGGGACCTAAGTGGAGGGAGGATGTTTTGAGAGTGATGATGGCAACAAGTGCACAAATGTGGCCTGCATACAATTGATGGGAGTTGTATGAGCCCCCAAGAAAATGATTCATTAAAAAAGGGGGGGAAGGGGGAAAGAGGAGCTTATACCAAGGGCTTAAGTGGAAAATATTTGGAAATGAACATGGCAACATGTGTACAAATATGCTTGATACAAATGATGTATGGAATGTTATAAGAGCTATAAGGGTCCCCAATAAAATCATTGGGAAAAAAAAAGTCATCTCAAGAAAAATAAAATTCCTATTCTTTTCAAGGCTCTCCATAGTTTCTCTGGTACACGCATTCGGTGGGGGTCAAGGGCTGCCAAAACAAATACCTACACTATTATTGCACGTAATCCTTGACTATGAGCTACAATACCACTGTTTTTCATTGTTAGGGGATGCTGAGTAACTTTGGTTGGGGGGAGAAGAGGTAAGTCCTTAAGTTGGGGGACCTCTGGTCTATGTAATTCTGAAGACGATACTTTCTAAGGCATTCGCTCTTTGACTTAACATCAAGACCCAAGGCTATTTTGACATCGTGGAGGGAATCAAATTGTGTTTCTTTGAAATGTTCTTTGAGTTTGGGAACAAAAGGAGTCTGAAGGGGGCAAGGTCAGGGCTGCAGGGTAGATGGGATAAGATTTCTCACTGACATTCTCCAGGTGCAGCCCTCCAAGAACTGCCCTGGTTTAATGCTTATTTGAAAACCAACCTTTTCTTTCTCTTTTGCTTTTGTGGAGAGGATTTCTGAGTAGAGATCATGTGGATGTTGTTTTTAATAAATGATTTCCAATACAAATCAAACAAAACAAGCACATCCCTGAACTGGTGATTTTCTGATACCAATGCATCTCTGATCCTCAATCCTCTTGATGGACAATAAAAAGTATCTTTAATAGTCCACTGCAACTTCTTTCTTCTGATTGCTCTATCTGAAAACATTGGTGCTACCTTTGACGACAATTTTTCTGACACCTTGTATCTTGTTGGTATCTTTAACCTATCTTTAAACCTACCCAGAATCTAACCACTTTTCTTCCTTCACATAGACACACCCTGGTCTAACTCACTATTCCCTCTCACCTGGAATCCCCTTCCACCCTACCCACAGTGTTCTCACAGCAGAAGCCAGAATCATCTGCTAAAACATTTACCTCAAAATCCTCCAGGAGTTTCCCTTATTGATACACAATGAAGGTCAAATCCTGCACTGCAATCTCAAATCACCACATACATTGCTCTTCCTTCCCCTTGCTATCTTTAAGACAGCCTGTCCTGGTCAGTCCACCTCTCCCTTTCTTTGACCTCTAAGACTTGGGTACCCTTCTTCTACTTTAAGCAAATCAGCACCCTCTTGTCTCTGGTTCATCAGAGGTACTCTTCTCTCTCCCTGCAATGTTTTTGTTTCAAGTATATTCATTAATATTTTCCTCACTCTCATCAGGGGTTACATTTTTTTGCTCTCTGCTCTGCTGCATGCACAGCCAGTAAAGTTCCAGCTGTATCCTGTGACATAACGATGAAAAGGATTGGCCACATTCAGAGCCTGGTACCCAGGGCTGCTTTCAATTCCTGGCGAAGTGGACATTGTTGTCATCAATGACTCCTTCATGGACATGAACAACGTGTTCCAGTATGATTCCACCCGTGAGAGCAGCAACATCAAGGTTGAGAACAGGAAGTTTATCATCAATGGGAAGTCCATCTCTATCTTATAAAAGCAAGATTCTGTCATTTACCGGTGGGATGATGCTGACACCAGGTAGATCATTAGAGCTCATCAGTGTCTTCACAACAATAAAGATTGGGGCTCACTTCAAGGTAGGTACCAAAGGGTGACCATCTAGCACTTTCTGCCTAAGCCCCATCTGCAGGCAGATGATGTGATGGATGTGAACCGTGGGAAGTATAACAATTCCATCAAGATTGTCAGCAATGCTTCCTCTATGATCATGTGTCATTCATGACAACTTTGGCAACATGCAGGGACTCATGGTCACAGTCCATGCGCCAGTCTGGTGTGCCAGTGTTGAGGCTTCCCAGAATATCAACTCTGCATCTGGGCCTGCCAAGGCTATCAGCAAGGTTATACTGGAGCTGAATGGTAAACTCACTGGCATGGCCTTTCAGGTACCCACCACCAATGTGTCAGTCATGGCTCTTAGCTGCCATCTGAAGAAACCTGCCAAGTATGAGGGCTTCAAGAAGATGGTAAAGCAGCTGTTGGTCAGTCCCCTAAAGGGTATCCTGGGCTATGCTGAGCATGATGACCACTCATTCACATTTGACGCTGGGTCCAACATTGCCTTCAACAATTACTTTGCCAAGCTCATTTCCTGGTATCACAATGAATTTGGCTACCTGATGGTCCATGCGACTTCCAAAGAATGAGGCCTTGGAACCACCAGCAACAGCACTAGAGAAAGAGAAAGAATCTCAGCTGCTGGGTAGTCTTTGTGCCAACTCAATTCCCTACACATGGAGAATATCCCACCATTGAGGTTTCCATCCAGGATCCTAAAGAAGGGGAGTGGCTTAGGGAGCCCAACCATATCGTGTATCATCAGTAAAATAGCCTGTACCCAACCAAAAAAAGTCCGTTTCTCAATGAGACATTACTTGTCCACGCTATCTAAAATCATAAACTTCTCAACATTTCAGAAAATGACTTAATATTTTTTTTCTCTTCAATTTCAGTACTTAAGTTCTCTGAGTTAGTTTGCTTATTTATTTTGTCTGTTTTATATCTCTTTCTTTTAGTATTCAAACGTCCTAAAGGATAGGGATTATACCTAGAGCAGTGCCTGAAATGTAGCAGACCATTAAGATAAATGACAAATTAGCAGCATTGTTACCAGAATTCAAGTTCTTTTCTTGCCAAGAGTAAGACTGACTTTTGGAAGGCACAGAAAATTTTATTAAGAAATTCTTTGGTTTTTTTGTTTTGTTTTGGGCATCACTGCCTCTGGTGGTCGTGGGCGCTACCCAGTGCCGCTCCTGAGAGCAGCCGCTGGATTTGAACCGCCAAGCCCGCGGGCAGCAGTCTCGCACTCCACCACTTACGCCACCGGGGCTCAGCCCAAGAAATCCTTTTTTTTTTTTTTTTTTAGGCATCACTGCCCTCAGGTGGTGGGAGTAGGAGGCCCAGCCTTTGCTCCTGGGAGCCGGAATTGAACCCCCATCTCAGTGGGCCGCAGTCCCGCGCACAACCACTACACCACTGGGGCTCAGCCCCCAAGAAATTCTTAAGAGGAAGAAATCCTTGCAGGCAACATAGCCAGTCTTAGCACTTGTCATTTGTTTCCCTCATGCATCCTCAGCATTTGGAAAGAATTCCTGCAAGTTTGAAATTTCCAGAAACTTCTACCACCTTGGGAACTTCCACTGGGGGGTGGGGTAGAGGGTGGGGGTGGGTGAGTTAGCAAGGGATTCTGGAAAACATAGTCCCAAGATGTCATGGACACTACACTTGCAAATGTGTAAGTCTCCACCTTTTACTCCCTTGCCTGTGTCAGATGGATTAAGTTCAATTTCCCGGAAAGGATCAAATCAAAGAATAAATCAAACCCACTGCCACTGAGTCAAAAGAATAAATAATATGTATGTATATGTTCTATTCCTAAACACATATCAGATGATATCCAGTCAGACAGTGTTAGAAATTGACATAAATCAGAATAACAAGAGCAGAATTCAAAAGTAGCAAGAAAATAAGATAGGAGTAACTACGTCGAATTTCTGCATTTGATCTTATCCAAAAGGCCGAGGCATGAGTATTGCATAGAGTTTCATATACAAATGAAATGGTCAAGGTCACCAGACATACCTACATGTCTGTGTTCTTTGGGGCTTTGAGGCTTCCCTTGTAAAGCCTGGTCCTCTCTAAAGCTAGCACAATAGTGATTTCATTTTCTAAAAAGATAAATGGTCAGTTTAGGGTGAGAGGTAATCAATTTTCCAGACCCTCTTGCAGGAACTATTTCTATCCAAGGAGCCTATAGGTTAAAGGTCTTACAACAATTTCATCGTTGCTGCAAAATAGGAGTAGTTTAGGATAATTTTAGACTTACATACAGTCTTTGCTGGTTTCAAAAGAAGTATTAATAGAGTTATCAGAAACTTCTAGAGTCTATGAAATAATGTATTTGAATACATATCTCCCTTCACCTAAACTTCTTAGCTTTGGGTAGATATATCCTTATTGAAGAGGCAGGGGCTCCGCTTACTGTAAGTTAAAGTATTAGTCAGCCTGGGGAAAAATTTTTAAAGAAATAAGAAATTTAGAAGCAATGAAAGTGTGTTACAGAAAAATAATGTTGGGGAAAAGTTGCCAAATCTATTCCCAACCCAGAAATTCTCTCCAGAAAAACACAGAAAATTTACAATTTAATAAACATTACCAGGATGTGACACATCATAGGTAATCTGCTAAAGGCATTGTAAAGACAGAAAGGCATCTTGACCATTATGTAACTAAGAGGGGATGGTCATGACATTCATATTATAAAGACAATTGCTAATTTTTGTTTAATCCTTGAGATCAGGCTAGACCACCTTAGTTCATGTCAAATCCTTTCCAAGAAAAACAGAAAGGTCTAAGAGAATTACCTGAGGTTATATTTACATACACTTTAGAAAGACAAAGAATTTACAAATACAAGTTAATCTAAAATCCACACAAAAAGTCATGGAGAAAAACTCCTTCCCCTGTCCTCACCTGGAGAATTTACCTGTTTATTCCCACTTTTTCTTGCTCTTAGAAGGACACTCTATCCATTTCTGCATGCATGCAATCTGGGATAGAACACTTAGATTTATTTGTTGAATCGTCAATGCACAGTATAAGGACAATGAAGCCTGTTTTCTGTTTGGTGTGACAGTGTTAACAGCATATCATTAGCATCACTTGCATATACTTTAAATTAAAGAACTCACTGCCATCAAATCCATTCTGACTTAGAGTGACCCTGTAGGACAGGAAGGAACTCCCTGGGGGGTTCCCCAGCTAAAACTCTAATTAGGAGGAAAAAACCCCTTCTTCCTCCTGCGTGGAGCTCCTGGTGGTTTCAAACAACAGATCTTGAGAATCCCAGCCTAACTCGTTTCCTTTCTACCTTCACTCCTGATGATCTCTTGCGGTACTTGTCAGAAAATTTTTCTGGTTTCCACTAAAGGAGGTGGTTAAATGGCTCATCTGCTGAATGAAAGATACTTATCACCCATCGTCTCTGTTCCTTGAAGATTATGTCTGAAAATCATAAGGCCACTTCTACCCTGTCATCTAGGCAGTCAACCCCAGTATATTTAGCTTGCTTCCATGGATGTAGTATTTACGTCTCCCTCTTGGGAGTTGTAAACTGTTTTGAGACTGAACCCATGGCCATGAACTCTACTTTGTAGACCTTGAAGCACAGTGCTTCCTTTTTTGACTAGACAGTCATCTATCTCCCCAGGGAGAATAAATTTGCTTTTGTTTTCATTTTCCAGGCAAGTCACTAAAAAGGCTGCTTCTCCAGGGTCCAGTCAGGATGGTGGAGGTAATCCACTCTGCCTGAGGGCAGGACTGTTCACATTCCTCTTACTGGTCAGAAGTTATTTCAAAGTTGAATGCAACTGGGGTCTCTGCAAATGAATTTGGGGTTTCCGTTGCCATCTATAGCATAGCATTCTTCAAGCATCGTGTTCACAGTTTAAGCTCTAATGTTGACCCAAAGTCACTCTATTCAGAGATGGCAGCACACTGTTTTTTTGTGCTAAGTTCCATTTCCACACCCATAATCACAAAATAGTTTTCAAGCACTGGCAAAGGGCCCAGGTAATTGGAATACTCTCCAGTAATTCCCAAGATGGACATGGAAGAAAACAACCTCTTTTATCCCTAATAGCTGGAAGGAAGAAAACAAAAACCAAAGCTGCAAAGGGCTGAATCCTTCACCTTGGGGTCCTTGTTAGGTGCCTTTCAATCACTTCTGACTCATGGTGACCTTACAACAGAACAAGACACAGCCAGACTGTGCCCCATGCTCCCTATTGTTGCCAATCTTGAGTCCACTGAACACTTGAGGAACATTCCTCTCTTCCACTGCCCCTTGACTTTACCAAGCATAATGTCTTCTCGAGGAATTGACCTCTCCCCACAAACATGCCCAAAGTATCTAAGACAAACTCTCCCCATTCTTGCCTCCAAGGACCACTTCTTCCACAGCAGTCCAAGATTCTTTCTGTAGTCTACTCCATCACCACAACGCAAATGCATCGATTCTTCTTCAGACCCCCTTATTCAATGTCCAACTTACATATTCATATGAGGTCATTGAAAATATCGGGGCTTGGGTCAGGCACACCTTAATCCTTAAAGTAACAGCCTTGCTTTGTGATACTTTAAAGAGACTTTGTGCAAATAGTCACCCAGTGCAACGTGTCTTTTCTTCTCGTGACTGCTGCTTCCATGAGCATTAATGGTGAATGCAAGTAAGACAAAAGTGGACAATTTCAACCTCTTCTCCGGTGACCATGTGCTTCCTACTGGTCCAATTGTGAGGCTTTTGATCTTCTTTTCATCAAGGTGTAAGCCACACTGAAGGCTGAAATCCTTCATCTTCATAAACCAGTGCTTCAAGTTCTCCTCACTTTCAGCAAGCAAGATAATGTTCTCAGCATATGGGAGGTTAGAAAGCCCATCTTCAAACTTGATGTCACGTTTTTCTTCATATCAGCCAGCTTCTCAGAGTATTCCCTCAGCACACAGACTGATTAAGTATGGTAAGAAGATGCAACCCACTCACACCGTTTTCTTCATTCTAAACCTTGCAATGCTCACTTGTTCTATTCTGCCCCTTGATCAATGTACATGAGTACAGTGAAGTGTTCTGGAATTCTAATTTTTCTCAAGTTTACTCATAGTTTGTGATGGTCCACACAGTCTAGTGTTTTGTTTTGTTTTCATAGCCATTGTCAATAAGACACAAGTAAACATCTTTGCGGTGTTCTCTGCTTTTATTCAAGATCTATCTGACACTGAAAATGATATCCTTTATTCCACATCCTCTTTTGAATCTGGCCTGAACCTCTGATGGTTCCCTGTCAGTGTACTGCTGTGACCCCCTATTGTATGTTCTTCAACACCTGAGGCACTTCATGGAGACTCATGGGGAATGAAAGAGAAGACCAGAAGTGGGGAGATGATAGAGTCTGACGGAGACTGGGCATCAAGAGGATCCTTAATTCTTGTGTTCCTCAAAAACAATTCAATAATCAGCTATACTGGCGGTAGGAATCAATTGTTCCAGCCTTTCTCTCCATTTGAATTCAGTCTTAGTCCTTTCTTTTTCTACAAATATATATGTGCTGAATAGAAACAAAATAAGGTCAGGCGATTGATCCAGTGGCGGTGGCTATAGGGATGCACTGAACTGAAGCCTGACTTTCCAACATGCCAGAGCCCTCTCACCAACTCACTGCTGATGGATGTATAGCAGAGTATCTTGCCATTTGTGCTTAGTGTTACATGATGCAGGAAACTGTAGCCCAAATAAAACTCATTTTGTAGATTAATTTTATCACTGACCCAGTTTATTTTGAAACATGCCATTTTATTTAATCCTCACCATCTTATTCTCCAATTTCACAAAGGAAAAAATAATAACTTTAAAAGTTTAAATAACTTTCATCAAAGTCATGGAGCCAGTACATGGTAACCCTGTTCTAATTCCTATAACTCTGATTTTTAATAATTTCAAAGGCTCGGTTCTCCAAGGCCAAGTTTATTGACATTGTTTACCATGGGAGGATCACATATATTAACCTAAGGACAATTACTTTGATTTCTATAGCATTCTATGAGCAAAAGCTATTTCTCACTGGTTTACTTTGATTCCTGCTCTCGGGTATCAGGCATAAGACTCATATCTATTCTACATGGTATTGGGCTTGGTAAGTTATTTGTGATGCCTCCATTCATTTCTTTCTTGCCTGTTTTAACTTTCAGTTTAGAGTCTTTACATCGAGGGATAAAAAACTTATTATTGATAACAAGTAGTCCTGGTGGTATTAGGTTAAAGTTGGGACTGCTAACGGCCACGTCTGCTGCTCAGACTCCGCAGCAGCTCTAAAGAAGAAAGAAGGGACTGTCTGCAACGGAAAGATTTGTATTCTGTGAATAGAGCAGTACTATGTATTCATTAGAAGTGGGAACTGAGGTTGAGTTTGAGATAATGAATAATGATGTCATAAATTTAAACTACAAAACAGACAGTGCAGCTTGAAATTCAGGTCACCAGTATTTTTCACTTCTGTGTAGGAGCCTTACTGACTTAGTTCCACACGCACCAGGCTGCTATTTGCTGTGTCAGCAGTTCAGAACCCACCAGCAATTCCTTGGGGGACACATGAGGCCTTCTGTTGTTTACATCCTTGGAAACCCAAAGAGAGTTCTACTCTACCCTACAGGGTTTCTGTGAGTAGGATCCAGCTTGATTTCAAAGAGTTGGAGTTTTATTGGGGAAAGGGGTGTGTGTTATACTTAATATAATGAGATGAAAGTAACAAGTGGCTTTCGAATTAATTTTCTAGAAAACAAATGGAACTATAATTCTCAGTGGGGAAAACACAACAGCAACAACATTGTTGCATCATTAAAGGAAGAACTTGAAAACCAGTAACATTTTACATGCTTCTGACTACTACTCTTTTAGTGTAGTACTTACAAATTGGGCTGGAGTCTACAAGGTCAGTAGTTCAAAACCGCCAACAGTTCCAAGGGTGAAAGAGTGGGCTTTCTATTCCAGTAAACAGCTACACTCTTGGAAACCCACAGTGGATGACAATGTATGTATTTTTAAAAATTACATATGAGTCAAGTGTCTAATCAACCAACAAAAATGATTTTATAGTATTGACCCTTCACTTGTTCATATTAAAAGGGTGGGTGGTTCACTGGAGTTTCAGCAATTATTATTATTTTGGGGGGGGGGGGCGCATCACTGGTGGTGGGAGTAGGAGGCCCAGCCCCACTGCTGGAATTGAACCTCCGTCCCAGTGTGCCGCAGTCCCACGCACAACCACTACGCCACTGGGGCTCAGCCCTCAGCAATTATTTTAAACAAGCAAGATATTACCTTTATGTTCCATCTTGAGAAACTAAATATATTTATCTCACATACCCGTCTCTAACAAAGTCAGAATGGATGTACAAATGACCTGAGCTTTCACTGAGATTTCACTGAAATCATAGTGCATGCCCAGTTGGTAATTTCTCCCTCCAAAAATCTCAGAAGGAATCATATCATTTAATAATCACAGAAGAGATCAAATTAGAACTAAATTTCTTGAGTATTACTAGGATAGTTTTACCCAAACAATAAATAATGATTCTGAACAGTGTATGGACATAGGAGATAGCAAATTATTTCAAAGTGGGTTCGTGAGGGAGGAAGGGAGGAATGAAGAGCTGATACCAAGGGCTCCGGTAGAAACAAAATGCTTTGAAACCAATGATGGCAACATATGTACAAAGATGCTTGAGACAATGGTTGTAGGTATGGAGTGTGCTAAGAGTTGTATGAGTCCCCAATAAAATGATTTAAAGAATTAAAAAAGAAGCAACCCTAAATATTGCCCTCAATTGTAAGAGTCTCTGTTCTTTTAAATGGCTTTTGTCTGTAGAAAGCCAGATGCTGTAATGAAATCCTCATGTTCTCTCTCAGCCAAGAACAAGTTAAAGTTGACCTCAGATAGTCAAAACATGCTTTGTAGAGGAAGGAACTCAATACTGTCAACACGTCTGGAAAGCTGATAACTATTTTATGCAATACCAGCAATTCTGACCAAGGTTGTTTTCTCAGCGAGGGGGTTGGCGAGGGGGAGGGGGTGTCATATGAAATTATTCCAGATTGTCTAGAGCTATCAGCAGGAGAAAACCACGATTTGCCTATCTGCCTGCTGTCCTGGGATGGCTTGTGTGTTGCAGGGATGCTGGAAGCTGTTCTTGAATTTCAAATACCAGCCGGGTCACTCACAGTGAACTGATTTCAGCAGACCTTCCAGACTCTGAAGAAAGAGCAGGCTGCTCACTTCAAAGGAATTAGCCACTCAAAGCCCTCTTGATTTCAAAGAAACTTGTTCGATAAAGAGCTTGTGGATAGAAGCAGAACATTGTCAAGAGATGGTGCCAGAAGACGGGCCCCTCAAGTCAGAAAACACTCAAAATGTGATGGAGCTAGAACAGCCTTCTGAAAATAGAGTGTGCTGTGATGGCACGGCCAGGGTAAAGCCTTTGTGGCATACATTTGCCGACAGGGAACCCCTCAACAGGAGAGGAGAGGAAATAGCTGCAAACATCAATTAGTAATTCGAGCTTGGAATGTGTGATGTATGAATATGGGAAAAATAGAAGTCATTTAAAATGAAATGGAAAGCGTAAAGATCAAGATTCTAGGTGTTAATAAACTGAACTAGACTGCTATTTTGAATCCGAAAATCATATGGTTTACTAGGAATGACATCCTCAAGAAAATAGCACTGCAAAACAGGAACAAACAGGGAAGATCTGTAGTTGGAAAATACTGTCACAGAAGAGATCTGGTGGCAAAAAAAAAAATTCAAATACATTGCTCTTTCTTTGGTCTTCCTTATTCAATGTCTAACTTTCACATGCAAATGAAGTGACAGATAATATAATGGCTTGTGTCAAGCTCTCTTTCAGAAATAAAACTGGTAATTGTGTCATAGATTTTTGCAAGACTAGTGACTTCTTCATCTACCATTCTCTTTTCAACAACACAAAAGGCAACCCCATACATGCAATTTTCCAAATGGAAGACTCAGAAATCAAATTGACTATATCAGTTGGAAGAAACTATGGAGAAGGGTTGTAGTAGCAGCTAAAACCTGGCCAGCGACTGACTGGAACAGATTATCAATTGCTCATATGTAAGTTCAGGTTGAAGTAAAAAAGCTGAAAATAAGTACAAAAGAACTAAAATACAATCTTGCATATATCCCACACAAATATCAAGATAATATCAATAACAGACTTGATGTATTAAACACTAATCACAGAAGACTTTGAGATTTAGAAGGGCATCATACATGAAGAAAGGAAACATTCTTTTACAAAACAGGAAAGAAAAAAAAGTCTAAGTGAATGTCAGAAGAGTCTCTTAAAACTTGCTCTTCATAATAGAGTAGATAAGGCAAGTGAAAGAAATGATGAAGTAATGAGCTGAACAGAACACAAAGTAAGATATTATAATGAAATATACAAAGACAAGCATTAGAAAACCAATAAGGAAAAACTGCCAGCCTATCTTAAATTGGAAGAACTGAAGAAATAATTTAAGCTACTCCATGTCAGAAAATTTGGAAGACAGTTACTTGGCTATCAGAAAGGAAAAGACCCATATTTGTACCTATTCCAAAGAAAAGTGATTCAACAGATAACAAATTATAGAACAATATCATTGAAATGCACTGAAAATAAAATGTTGCTGAAGATCATCAAACAATGGTTGCACCAGTACACTGGTCAGATTGAGAAGAAGACGTGAAACAAGGTTATCATCACTGATGTCAGACAAATCTTGGCTTAAAGTACAAAAAAGATGTTTACTTATGTTTCATTGACTCTGCAAAGGCATCAAACTGTGTGAATTATAGCAAAATATGGATAGCCTTAAGAAGAATGGAAATTCCAGATCACTTCACTATGGTCATGAGGAACCCATACGTGGATTAAAAGTCAGTTGTGGGACCAGAACAAGGAAATACTGAATGGTGGGCTGAGCCCCGGTGGCGTAGTGGTTGTGCGCGGGACTGCGGCCCACTGGGATGGAGGTTCAATTCCAGCTCCACAGAGCAAAGGCTGGGCCTCCTATTCCCACCAACTGAGGGCAGTGATGCCAAAAAAAAAAAAAAGAAAGAAATACTGAATGGTTTAAAATCAGGAAACATGTGAATCTAGGTGATATAGTGTGACCATACTTATTCAATCTGTATTCTGATCATCAAAGAAACCAATCACCAAAGTGGAATTATGTGAAGAAAATGTATGTAGTATCAGGATTAGAAGAAGGCTCATCAACCTGTGATATGATATAACCTCGATTGCTAAAAATGAGGAGGGCTTGAAGCACTTACTTATGAAGATCAAGAATTACAATTTTGAGTATGGATTACAACTCATTGTAAGGAAACCCAAGTCTTTACAACTGAACCAATAGATAACACCATGATAAATGAAGAATGAAGGTGTCAAGGATTTTTATCTTGTTCCTATTCACCATTGATGTTTACGGAAGCAGCGGTCAAGAGATCAAGTGACACATCGCATCAAGTAAATATAGTGCATCAGATCTTTTTGCAGGGTTAAAACCCAAGGATGTCAACTGGAGAAAGAAAGTGAGCTTGACACACACCATTGCATTATCTGTAACCTCATACGCATGTGAAAGTTGGACAGTGACTGAGGAAGATCCAAGCAACTGCAATGCATTTGAATTGTGATGTTGGTTAGAAATATTGATGGTAGCATGAGTTGCCATAAGAATAAACAGATCCAAATCATTGAATAACAGTTTAAGTGTCGTGAAGTAACCACTGAGCTTAAAGTTCACAATTGCAAAGGTTTGGAAGCAACTCAAATTTCCATCAACAGATGAATGGATTAAAAAAAAAAACCTGGGGCAGTGGTGCTGGGAGTCTCGCGCACGCTGCACTGTTACTAGCAGTGGGCAGCGGCGCAGGAGGCGACGGCACAGCGCACACCGCACCGGGCGCTCTAAGCAGCAGCAGCAGCAGCAGCAGCAGTAGTAGCGGCCGCCACCGCCAAAGCAGCAGAGACACCCCGCCATTACAGCCCCTGCGCTGGTGCAGCCCCTCTCGCTCCCTCTGCATTTCCTCTCTCCACTGGCACCATGACTGATCAGCTGACCGAAGAGCAGATTGCTGAATTCAAGGAGACGTTCTCTCTATTCGACACAGATGGCGACGGCACCATCACAACAAAGGAACTGGGAACTGTCATGAGGTCTCTGGGTCAGAACCCCACTGAAGCGGAGTTGCAGGACATGATCAACAAGGTGGGCGCCGATGGTAATGGCACCATTGACTTCCCAGAGTTTTTGACTATCATGGCTAGAAAAATGAAAGACACAGACAGTGAAGAAGAAATCCGCGAGGCATTCCGAGTCTTTGACAAGGACGGTAATGGCTACGTCAGTGCGGCCGAGCTGCGCCACGTCATGACAAACTTAGGAGAGAACCTAACAGACGAAGAGATCGACGAAATTATCAGAGAAGCAGACGTCGATGGCGATGGACAAGTCAACTATGAAGAAATCGTACAGATGATGACTGCAAAATGAAGACCTTTATCTCCTTCTCCCCCACTAGAAGAATCAAATTGAATCTTTTACTTACCTCCTGCAAAAAAAAAAAGTTCATTTATTCATTGTTGCTGTATAGCAAAACTGAATGTCAAAAGTACCTTCTGTCTACCTGCGCACGTACACACACACACACACACACACACACAGACACACATATGCATGTATTGGTTGGTGGTCCTGTCCCCAAAAGATCAAGCTACACATCAGTTTCCCAATCTCAATACTTGTGTGAACCTGACGAGGAAGCACGAGGTGGGCTCCTTCAGGAACCGCCTGCTCATGACGGGCACACTGTCTGGGCTGGCCAGTGCCCCATGCATGCAGCTTGACAATTGAGCACCGTCAGGCATTTGTATTAAAAATGAAAACTGAGGGCTGAGCCCCGGTGGCGTAGTGGTTGTTCACGGGACTGTGGCCCACTGGGACGAAGGTTCAATCCAGCAGTGGGGCTGGGCCTCCTACTCCCACCACCAGAGAGCAGTGATGCCCACAAAAAAAAAAATGAAAACTGAAAAAAAATAACAAAAAGAAAAAAACAGGGATAAAAATCTAAAACCTGTTCAAATGGGTTCTAGTTCAATTTGTTTAGCCTAAATTGTCATAGCTAGTTTACCGAAAACAAAACACATTTGAAATGGGTGTACCTCAGGATGATGTGCAGAGAGGGGGGGAGGGGTAGCCTGGCTTAATACCTGCTCTGCTCACCGGCCAGGCGGTCCCAGCCCCCACCAGTTTTTAAAAAGAAACCTTTACCAAGGGAGCATCTTTGGACTCTCTGTTTTAAAATAAAGCAAAAATCCAAACAGAACCCCTCCGCAAACCGTGACTTGGAGCCGGCAGAGGTGGCTGTGGTTGTGGTTGTGGCCCTCAACGCAAACATCAACATTGCTGTTCAAGGAATTACCATTGATGTCCATTCCAAGTTGTAAATGCTAGTCTCTCTCTCTTTTTTCTTTTCCAATAAAAGACCATTAACTTAAAAAAAAAAAAAACCTGTGGTACTTACATACAATAAAGTACTACATACCCCTAAAATGCAGAGATGAAAGTATGAAATACATTGCCACAGAGGAAGAACTGGAGGAAATCATACTAAGTGACGTAAGTCAAGCATAAAAGGACAAGCACAACATATGTCCACTGAGGTAAGCTTTAAAAAAAAAGGCACAGGGGAAAGGCTACTGTACACATACATCGTTGGGGTGATGTTCAGCAACTATGGTAGGGGTCAAATCCAATCCTGGGAGATTGTATATATATATATATATATATATATATATATATATATATATATATATACCAACTAATAAGAGGGGAAAAGAGAAAGAAAAAGACCTGGGTAGGTGGGGAACAGGGCACTAATCCACCCAATGGGATGGTATTGTTTATATCTCCCCAGGAGATGGAGAGAGAGACCAGGCTTTAACCCAATGCACTAAGACCTATATGCAATATACCGGCATGTACCAGGGAACCAATAAAGAGGTCTGTGGAGCCAGCCCCAACCCTAACTAGGTGGACAAGCCCCACCCCCCCTCCACTTAACCCTCAGAAGAATGCACTTCAGAGGACAGCACAGTTTGCGTAGAGGGGCGCATCTGATTCGTGCACATGGGAGCAAGGAAAAGGGATGTAGAGGGAGGGGAGGACATCCTGGCCCACCAACCCCAAGGACGGTATTCCTGCTCAGAGCAGACAATGCACAAAGAGGACCATAAGGCTGACCCCACCATGAAACACAACTTCCCTCACTAAATCATAGCACTGTGGGGGGGCCAACATTGGAGACACAGTGCCAGAATTGTGCACAATCTGACTCGACTACACTGGGGTGAAACACCAAGGATATGCAGCAAAGCAGCAAAGGGAGAAAAGTGATAAAATCCCTAGGGAATACCAAAAATAGACTTTGGAGACACCCCATCAGACTCGACTGTAAAACACTCAAAGAGAAAAACAAACAGACCTTGAAATATTTATAGGCTTTTCCATATTTTTGTCAGTGGCTTTCTTTTTGATGTTGTGACTGTAATTGATTTGTTGGTCTTGACTTCATTCTTTTCTTTTTTTAAATCATTTTATTGGGTGCTCATACAACTCATCACGATTGATAAATATATCCTTTGTTTTTCAAGCACAGTTGTACATTTGTTACCCAATCATTCTCAAAACATTTGCTTTCCACTTAAGCCCCTATCAGCTCCTCATTTTTCTTCTCCCTCCCCACTCCCCTTCTCTCATGAACCCTCAATAATGTATAAATTATTATTATTCTGTCATCTTACACTGTCTGATGTGTCCCTCCACTCACTTCCTTGTTGTCCATACCCCAAGGAGGAGGTTATATGTAGATCCTTAAAATCAGTCCCCCCTTTCTGCCCCACCTTGCCGCAACACTCCTGGTATTGCTACTCTCACCTGAATGTATCATCTGCCCTGAATTCCCTACATTTCCAGTTCCTATCTGTACCAGTGAACATCCTCTGGCCTAGTCAGATTTGGAAGGTAAAATTGGGATAATGATAGTGGGGGGAAGGAAGCACTGCAGAACTAGAGGGAATTTTTATGATTCATCATTTCTATACTGTATCCTATTTGGCTCATTTCCTCTCCTGTGATTTGACTTTGCTGGGTTTTTATGCTTATTGATGTATCTGCATGTCTCTTGAGATATGATAGGCAGGATAAATAATTCAGAGATGAAAAGAAAAAGACCAATGATTCCAAGAGGATACGGCAGAAGGGGAGATGGGAGAAAGAAAATGATGGGGGCGGGGGAGGGGAAACCAACCCAGGGACAAGGGAACAAAATCAATGGAAGGATTAAGCTTAATGAGACTTAATCAAGGACAATGTAGCAGCAAGGACTTACTAAACCCGAATGTGGCAGTCATGTGCTTAAGTTAATTTTATGATTGAATTGTAGGGGTGGAGTCTAGCCTATTAATCTGAAGATAGCCATTGCGTAGCCAATGAAGCCTCTATGATGGTATGGCTTTCTCCTGAGACTGCTGGGAGATCTTGAAATATTTCCCTCGTGAAGATGAGAAGCTATCTTCCCCAATGGTTGGGAATTAGTCTCAGAGAAAATGAATCACGGACAAGACAAGATGGCAGCGTCCGAGAAGCTGGAGTTGCTGGCGGAGAGACCACACGGCTTTGCCCTGATGGAGCCAGACCTCTGAAGCTGGGGTGGCCACATGGAGACCTCTGCCAGCAATGTGTTGCTTCTGCTGTTGATGGACCCTGAGCCCTGGAAGTGAGGAGCCATGTGGAGACCCCTGCCCACACCAGGGTTCTGCGCCCACTGACTTGTGACGTCGTGAATCAGAAGGAGACATTATAGACTGATTTCGGGCATATGGGTTAATATCGGACTTATGACTTTGAACTGGACTGGGTTCAATGTCCTGTTCCTCTTGCATATAAACTTTTTCCTTATACCTATATGCATGTCTATGAAATTTGTTCCTCTAGCCTACCCAGACTAACACACCGAATGAAGGTCAAATAAGATGGTGGGTCAAGAAGAAAGTAAAAGGAAACAGAGGAAAAAACCAGGAGGCAAAGGACATTTATAGTGGTTTAAATACAGGTATGTACATATTTAAATACATATATACACACCCACTATATATCACTATATGGAGGAAAATAGAACTATGTACTCCTATCTATATCTATAAGGTTGCAGATTAAGGTTTAAGGTTGCAGATGGGTATTGGGCCTTGACTCAAGTAATTCCTCAACACAAGAACACTTTGTTCTAACAATCCAGCATCCTATAATGCTCACCTTTCCAACACAATCACTGAAGACAAATGATATAGCAAAAGATATAGTGTCTGGAGCCTTAAAGGCTTGAAGATTAACAAGTGGCTGAGAAGCAACAAAGCCCACATGGAAGAAGCACTCCAACCTGTGTGATCCTGAGGTGTCGATGGGATCAGGTACCAGGCATCTAAGACCCAGAACAAAGTCATCCCCAAGGCAAATTGGCAAGGGGGCCGGGGGCAGAGACGATGCGGAATGGAGTGGAGGCTCAAAGTCCATCTGTAGACAATTGGAAATCCCCTTACAGAAGGGTCACAAGGAAGCGTTAAGTCAGAATGCAGTATAGTACCAATGAAACATGCAAATTATTCTAGTTCCTTAATGCTTCCTTCCCCCCACTATCATTATCTCAATTCTACCTTACAAAACCAATTAGGCCAAGACATGAACACTGCTATCGATAAGAGGCTGCACAGCAGGGAATCCAGGATAGCTACCCGACCGTCCACCCCCTAAAGAGCCAACAGTGAAAGTAGAGATACAGGAAGATTAGGGAAGAGTTGGGAGAAAGGGGGATCAACCGCAAGAATCAATTTACAACCCCCTTCTCAGGGCAGAGGGCAACAGAAACGTAGGCAAGGGGCCAATGGAGGATGATGTAATAGGAAAATAATAATCTATAACTTATCAAGGGTTTGTTAGGGAGGGAGGACAAAGAAATGGGGAGCTGATATCAGGGCCTCAGTTGGGAAGAGAATCCTTTGAAAATGATGATGGCAGCATATGTACAAATGTGCTTGAAACCCTGGATGGATGGGTGAATTATTACAGGAGAAGAAAGCGCCTCAATAAAAATACTTATTTAAAAAAAGAAAATTACCACAAACTAACAAAAAAAAACAGAAGAAGACGAAACCAACTAAACTTGACCAATGGTTGCCATGGATGAAGGAGGATGAGTTGTTGCTTAGGGAGCATTGAGCTTATGTTAATGGTGGTGGAATAATTTGGAAAAGGATGTCAATAATGGCTGTACAACACAGTATAATCAGTGGAACTGAAATTATACCTGTAGAGGTTGTCGAATTTGAGAATATTTTGCTGTGTATATTTTTGCCACAATTATAAAAAAAATAATTATGTGAATAACAATGAGTACAAGGAAGAAAAAATTCCTGTAATTATTTGGGGTGACGATTGCACAACTTTTGTTGATATCATTGCACTATTGAATCATATGGCATGTGCATGGAGTGTCAATAAAACTTTGGGAAAAAAGAAATAAACAGGTCTCTCTTGAAGAAGTATAGTCAGACAGCCATGGCCAGATTTTTTCTCAAGTCTTGTGGATAGGGTGTCAAGAGAGAAGGGCATCAGGCTTGCTACAGTAGAGGGGCAGCAAAGGAGAGGCGGGTCCTAGAGGAGACCGATTGACACCGTGACTGTAAGGATGGACTAAATGACAGAAATAGTTCTGAGACTGGTGCTCGGCTGCCAGTGTTTTCTTCTGTTGGACAGAGGGCCTTAGGAGTCCTAACTGACTTGATGGCAGTTAACAGGGGAAAATGAGGTTCCATCTTATGGTGCGAAGGTGTGGTACCCCAGAACATTTGTTGATGATCCCATGCGCCTGCTTACTGTCTGCTGCTGTTTGCAGGCTGTAATGACGGTATGTTCCTGGGAAATCCCGCCTCTAGGAGTCTCAACGTCAGTCAGGTCACAGGATCAGCATAGCGCACATCTCCCCTCATTTTTTAATGAAAGCAGTGACAACACCACTATTGAGTTTACTCTGTTAAATATTACCATAATTTGCTTTATTTTAATAAGTATTTTAGTATACTGACTCTATTTGGTTCAGAATATTTTTTTTCTTGTTTTCCTGCTCTAAAAACTGGGTGCATCTTATGGTCAGGTGCATCTTTTTTTTTGGGGGGGGGGGCATCACTGCTCTCCGGTGGTGGGAGTAGGAGGCCCAGCCCCACTGCTGGAATTGAACCTCCGTCCCAGTGGGCCACAGTCCCGCGCACAACCACTACGCCACCGGGGCTCAGCCTAGGTGCATCTTATGGTCCAAAAAATACGGTATGTATGAGGTTACTCTATGCTATTCCCTGTCATCACAAAATTACTGCTTTAGGTGAACAGTAGTTTCTTTTCTTGTTCATTTTTCTATCATTTCAAATCATTTAGGTCAGATTTTCTTATCTCTTCACTTTCATATCTCATAAGTAACCATTTTTTATTATCACCAGAAGCAAGCAAATCCCTTTGACTTCTATTCTATTCTTAGCTAAGATGTCTGTGCTGCTACTCAGAGAAGGAATCCCTCTGAGGCTATGATAGGCAGCAATGACTGATGGCAGCCCCGTCGGCCAGCACCCTCAGCATGCTATTCACAGTGCAACGCCACCTTCGCTGCTTATGCACAGCCATCCGAAGCGTATAGCTCTCTCTTTGATCAATAATACAGAGTACAGGAATTTCAGAATCTTGCTAGCTTTTAAAAGAAGCTCCTGATCCATTGCTTTTCTCAAAACCTCTTTTAAAAATGTTTAAAAAGGGTGGGGCGACCAGCTCTTTATTGTTCAAGGTCAGTGGTTCTCACAATTTAATGATCAAAATACGTTATTTCTCTCCACCCCTACCACCACCACCACCCCCCACCCTGCCCTGCCCTGCCCCGCCCTGCCCCTGTCTCTGATTCACTCATCCCTGGGAGTCTGAGTGAGCATACCTTTGTCTGAGGTCAGAGTGACTTCCTTCAGCAGCAGGGTCACTGTGTTCCAAAAGGTTTTACAAATGAGGCCCTTGAGGATCACCTTGGAGCAACCCTGCTAAAACTGTTAAATCTCGCTGACTTCCTGACTGCTATCACCAAAAACTCAATGTGGACTAACTAAGATGCAACAGAAATTGCTTCATAGAATTATAATTCTATTTTCTTTTCAGATTTATGTTTAATTTTTTTTTAATGTGCAGAAGGTACACCTCCAAGCAGTATGCCAATTCTGTAAAATCTGGATGGACCCCATCCATTTTTGATGACTGCTACCTTTATCATAGCGAATGTATTTACCATGGCACTCGGTGTTCAATTTTCCCTCCAAAGTATGTTGATAGATGCTGCTATTGTTGCTGCTGCTGTGTTTAGGTGCCTTTGAATGGGTTCCAGCACACAGCAACTTCAAGGGCAACAAAAGTGTGACTTGCGGGCAGCTCAAAATTTTAAGACTCTCCACTCCTCAGTTCTTGCCCCACTTCAAAAATATTTCAGGCCCGGGATGGGGGTGGGGGAAATCACCCCAGAGGCAAAGGAAACGTTTGAACACAAAGAGTGAGTTTATTGAAGGGGATACTTTGGAAAAGAAGTCCAAAGGGCCCTTGGCTAATCTGAAAGACCTGGAAAAATGTAAAGTCAGACTTCCTAGTCTGCTAATGGCTGACCTTCCACCACAGGCCGGCTCTCTGTCAGATCTTCCATCATGGGCCGGTGCTCTGCAGTCTATCTCCCCTTTCCAGCCCCCCAGCACCTCAGCTACAGGCTGTGTTTATTCTCAGGCCCCAAATTCAAGTCTATTCAGTCATTATGGGGACAAGGACATTTCAATATCTCATATCTCTTCCATTGATAAAGAAATGCGTTCATCTTCCTGTGTGCTTTAATTTCTCTCAGACTCCTTCCGTCATCAGCTCTTCTCCCTTTGCCAGTCTCTGACAACACTAAGCACTACCTGGTCCAGGGCCATCCTCACAGCTGTTTCTCTGCTTGAGCCCATTGTGTCAATCCATCACAGTCATCTTCTCCTCCATTGACTGTCCAATTTATCAAGCATCACGTCCTTCTCCAGAGACTGCTCTCTCCTGACAACAGGTCCAAAGCACTTGAGAAAAATGCCGGCTGCAACTAAGGAGAGTTCAGACTACACGTCCTTCAAGACAAATCTGTTTATTCTTTTGGCCCTCCATGCTACCTTCAATAGTCTTCACCAGCCCCACAATTGAAATGCATTTATTTTGCTTTCAGGCAAGATCCCTCTGAGAGCAGCAATGATCGCTACTGTTTTACAGCTTCTGAATCTGTCAGATACTCTTTGGAAGAAAGGACGGGGTTTTCTACTCCCGTAAAGTGTTTCCGTCTCAGAAACCCCCAGCGACAGTTCTACTCTGCTCTATAGTGGCCCCAGGAGTCAAGAGTAGGACAAAACCAATCGAAATAAAAATATGTAACATACAAAATAAAAATATGTAAGATAGTTATGATAACAATGTGTTAACTATGTAACCAAGTCACATATTCAACTCACATGACTATATACACACAGAATGTTTAAGATAATGTAACCTTATCAACATTACTCTGAGCAGCATTTGAGCAGTCAAGATGACTTAAGGGGAAATTCAGCCAAAAGAGACAAATCCCTTTTCTTAGTTGTTGTTTTTTTTTAAATTTAAGTCCCTTTACTTTCATGATCCTTAATTAGGAGGATCAATAGAATAGCTGTCACATTATGGAAAACCATTAAAATCTGCTAATTAGTCAAAAGTAAAGCTCATCAAAGCCTGGAGTAGCGTTATTGTACTTCATTTTCTACCATTAGCAGTTAGAAAACTGAAGAAGTGTTTTCATTTCTAATTATATGCTTGTCTAATTAATTCAAGGATGTCGCCATCTAGCTTTGATCATCTAGCAGTCACACAGAACCACAAACACGGGGAAGGCAGGAGGGTCAGGCATGCCGCACTAACTCAGGGTCCCTCTCTTTGGAGGTGGACCGACTATATCTCCCTGACTTCAACTATTTATTTCTGTCCTGTAGCTAGTAGAAGTCAATTAACAGTTTGTAAAAGAGTGAAAAATGAACCCTGATAAGCAGTATCATGAGATTGTAGATTAAAGTATTTCAGAATCAATGAGAAGGAAAGATAATTTAAAAGACAAGGTCATTGTAATACTACCACATTAAAGTATCTAACACCCTACATCTAAATTAAATTTAAAGTTATATTTCTTTTTAAATGGCATATTTTATATAACCTCTCACTTTATAAATATTTGAAGAGAAGCACACATATATGCACTTTTCTTTATTAATGCTATGGATTCTAATTCAGAAGTCACTCTGTAATACATAGACTTTCTTAGTTATTCAATCTAGGAGTCCTAATGAGTCAGCAGTTTATGCGATGGGTCACTTACCACGGTTAGCAATTTGAACCCACCATACAAGCCAGGGTGAGAGGGGAAGGCGACATTGTCTTCTCCCATAAAAATGTAGACTCAGAAACCCAAAGGGCCAGTTCTACTCAGCCGTAGGGTCGCAATGAATCAAAATCAATTTAATGGCAGTGAGCTTGGGCTTTAGTTTTTTGTTTTGTTTTGTTTTGTTTTTTTTGGGGGGGGGAGGGGATCACTGCTTTCCGGTGGTGGGAGTAGGAGGCCCAGTCCCACTGCTGGAATTGAACCTCCATCCCAGTGGGCCGCAGTCCTGCGCACAACCACAACACCACTGGGGCTCAGCCCCTTTAGTTTTGTTTTTCTTTCAGTCCTTATGATGAGCCAATAATCTGAGAAACTGGACTATTTGAACAACAATAGCCTTTATTAAAAACCTGTGATATGAAGATGATACAATCTTACCGTTGAGAGGACTTGAAGGATTTACTCATGAGGATAAGAACTATAGCCTTCTGTGAGGATTGCAGCTTAATATAAAAACATAAATCTTCACAAGGGCTCAATAAACAAAGTCAGGGAAAACCAAGATAACAGTGAAGTTTTCAAGGATTCATTTTACTTGGATTCACAGTCCACATGTATGGAAGCAGCAGTTGAGCAGTTCTCTCCGAGAACCAGTGGAGTGGTCTGAGAGCACAAGCCAAATTCCAACTACCAGAGCACCCACCTCTCCTCCAGGGGTGTTTGTCTTGGAGGTCAGCACCGAAGCTGCAGCTTGAGGAGAGAGATAAACCTCACCAGAGTACACGAGAATAAATGAAGGGGGAGGAAGATAGAATGAAGTACATCCTGGCCCACTGAGTCTTCAGGATGATATTCCCACTCAGAACTGCCGATACAATGTGAGGACCATATGGGCCGGCCCCAATATAAAATACAGCTACCCTCACTGACCCAAGACACTTTGGGGTCAAAAATGGAGAAACAGGGTCAGGATTATACCCTGTCTGACCCAACCCACCAAAATACTAAAGGTGTGTGACAGAATATGGAGCTTCAGATGGAGCACCAAAGATATACTTTGTGACAGCCCATCCCACTCAACCAGGAGACACTGCTGGTGGTCTACTAACAGACTTTAAACTATTTGTAGGATTTTATATTGCTATTATTATTGTATTCTTGCATGTACGTCTACATGTTGCATATTGGGGGGGATTGTTGATGTTTTCATTGTTTTCTTTTCTTTGCTAGCTTCATTATAGGATGCACTTTTTTTGAGTATGTTATTTTCTCTACAGGTCTATCTGGTTGGGGTGAGGTAGATGGGTGGTCTAGGGATGGGAACGACAGGACTGAGGGTACCAGGGTGGATGGTGGGGCGGGGGCTGTTGGCTGATCCAGGGATGGGGAGAGTAGCATGTGGTTCAGGATTGGTGGCGGGGTGGGTGTGGAAGGTCCGATAGGGATTGATTAAAACTAATGTAATAGAGAGACAATATTGAAACCCCAATGGAGGTTGAGTGTGATGGTGGGAAAGAAGGAGGTATAGGGAAATAGAGAACAGAACTGGGGAGTAAGGGGCATTTATAGAGGCTAAACACAGACATATACATAGGTACATATATTCATATGATGAAGGGGAAATAGATCAATATGCATATACTTATAGGCTTAGAATTAGGACAGCAGATAGGCATTGGACCTCAATCAGGTACTTCCTCAGTGCAGGAACATTTTGTTATATAAATTGGCATTCCGTGATGTGCAGCTCCCTGACGCAATCACAAAAAACAAATGTGTGCATAAGCAAATGTGGTGAAGAAAGCTGATAGTGCCTGGCTATCAAAACATGTGTGTCTGGGGTCTTAAAGACATGAAGGTGAATAAGTAGCCATCTAGCTAAGAAGCAAGCCCACATGGAAGAAGCACAACAGTCTGTATGATCATGAGGTGTCAAAGGGATCTGGTAACAAGCATCAAAGACCTAAAATATATATCATTACAAATGAGGAGGAGTTCAGATTAGGGACCCAAAGCCCATCAATAAGTGAAGCGACATCCTCTTACAGAGGGGTTATAGCAAGGAGATGAGTCAGTCTAGGTGCAGTGTAGTAGCAATGAAATGTTCTCAAATCCCTCCCACCGACTATCCTTATACCAATTCTGCCAGACAGATTTAGCTATACCAGGGGATGCACATTGGAGTCGAAAATGTGGAAATTTAGGATACATAATACTTTGAGACTAGTGGGAAGTGGTGACACTGGAAAGGTGGAGGGATGGTGAAGTAGAAAGGGGGAACAAATTTCTCAGATCTACATGTGACCTCCTTTCTGGGGTATGGACAACAGGAGTGGGGGGGGGGTGCGGTGAGTGAAGTGACACATTAGACAGTGTAAGATATGAAGAGGTAATAACAATTTGTAAGTTATTGGAAGTTCATGGGGAAGGAGAAGGGGGAAGGGGAAATATGGGGAGTTGGAATTAAAAAAATAAAGAACTAAAGGAAAGAGGGGAAGAGGAGCTTATGCTGGAGTGGTTCAAGTAGATAATGTAGATGGATATGGCAGCATATATACATATATGCTTAATATAAACGATGTATAAAATGTTGTGAGAGCCCCCAATAAAATCTATATTAAAAAAAGAAATTAAATGAAATATTGCATTTGACAAATATTGCTCAAGAACCCTTTAAAGAGCAACATATTACTTTGGGGTCTAATTTGCACTTAATCCAAACCATATTTTCATTGCCTCATATGTAGGTGGAAACTGGACACTGACTAAGGAAGATCACAGAAGAATTGGTGCATTTAGTGCTCACAATCACTAAGCCTCCAGGAAGCATAAGTCAGAACAATCGTGAGATATCACCTTATGCTGACATTGACTGCAAAGTCCAAATGAAAAAGAAAACAATAATTTCTGGCCAGGTGATGGAGAGATTGGGACCCTCATACACTACTAGTGGAACTGTAAATTTATTTAGCACTGGAGAAAGCAATATGGTGCTACATCAAACAACAGGGCATGGAGATTCCATATAATCCAGCAATTCCTTACTGGGTATAGTACAGTATCCTAAAGTATCCTAAAGTATCCTAAAGTATCATAACACTAACAGACATATGCACACCCAATTTAACAACAGCTCTGTCCACGGTAACAAGAAAATGGAAATGAGCTAAATGTCCATAAGGAGAAAAATGGATAAAGGAGCCCTGGTCCAGGTACAGGAAGGCATATGACGCACATCATGACATAGATAGAGTGGAGAACGTTCTGCTGAGGTAAAAGGACACAAAAGGACAGCTCTTACAAGAGGCCACACGAACGGATTCAGCAGCTGCAATAAGGAGTTCCAATGTCAGAGTCGTTGTGTGGATGGTGGAGGACTGGCTTGAATTTGTTCTGTTGTACACAGGATTCCTAGGTGTGAGAGCTGACTCAGCAGAACCTCACGACAACATGCATGCCTCCCGCAAGAGTGCAAACCTCCCAGTCCATTCAGGGAACAAGATTGTTTTCTCTTTTTTTTAAAACTTTTAATTGGGAGTTAATAAATTGGACAGAATGCACACTTACTTTACTTCATTTTATGCATTGCAATCTCCGCAACAAGAATTTGAAACCATAGATGACATCTGCAGAACATGGGTACATATGAAAAAAACTTTGCATCCTTAAGTAATTCAAATGAGGCAGGCAAAGAAAGCATTGACATAAGTAAGACTGGTATTAAGTATACAAAAAAAGAGAAGACAGTAAAGTACAGCTCAGTAAGTGCTAAGGTCTAATTCTGATGGAAAAAGAATTGTCAAAGAAGGTATCTCTCCTCAGATGTCTGATGTAGCACGTGAAACACACGTACACGCGCGTGCGTGGGCACATGCAATCATCTCCATTCATGGTAACCCAACTCCATGTATGTCAGGGTAGAACTGCTCTCCATAGCTGGTTTTTAGAATTGGGATGTGAGTGAGGGTTCAGAGCAGGGTTCAACAACTCATATGGTTTGTTTTGTGATGGTATAAATGTGATTGTAATCTGTGTAATACAATGAAACTCTTCCCATTCCCTCCCTGTATTTACTCTTTCCCTTCAACTTTTTCTCTTATCTCTTTCTGTCCTATGAATTTCCTTCCTGGGCAAACATTTGATATCATATGGTTGAGTATTCATATGGGATGAGGACACCCTTCCTTGGTGGCATTATTCACTTTATAGCTCTATCCCAGGGTTGAAAGTTGAAGCATAAGTCCTAGTTCCAATCAAACAAGATATCTGGATGGTATATTCTTGTGGGTTCTACCCAGTCTCTATCAGAGCAGTAAGTTTGGTAGTTGCTTTCTATTGTTGTTGTTGTTTGTTTTTAAATCATTTTATTAGGGGCTTGTATAACTTTTATCACAATCCATACATTCATCCACGTGGCAAGCACATTTGTATATTTGTTGCCATCATCATACTCAAAACATTTGCTTTCTACTTGAGTCCTTGGTATCAGCTCTTTAATTTTTTCTAGCCTAATGTGATATTTTTGAAATCATTTTATTGGGGGCTCATACAACTCTTATCATGATCAATACATATATCCATTATGTGCAGACCATATTTGTTGCCATCATCATTTGTTCTCGAAACTTCCTCCTTCTACCCAGGCCCTTGGTATCAGCTCTTCCTCTCCCTCCCCACATCTCCTCCCTGATGAACTCTTAATAGTGTTTCTGATTTCAAGTTTTGTTCCACATTTTCCTTACTCTGTTTAGGAGCTCCTGTTGTGATTCTTATAAGAGCAGTCAGCAGTAGTGGTGGGCAACATGTAGTGCATTTGGTATCAGGGCCATGGAAGCTGGGGCTGCTATGATCCATTAGAATTTTGGACTAATCATTTCTTTTTTTGGGGGGGGGGTCATCACTGCCCTCTGGTGGTCGTGGGAACTAGTCATTTCTATCTATCTTTGATTTTCTTCTTATTCCTTTGCTCCAATTGGGGAAGACCAATAATTGCAACTTTTAAGACCCTGTTTGGTACTCACTGAAATAAGCTGTAGAACATTTTCTTATTGGATTACTGGAACATTAGACTACATTTTGCTAGTTGATCTTAGTGGTCCTTGAGATTATGGTCCCAAGACCCAAAACCCAGCCAATCATTCCATCAGAATTTATTTATGACTAAGAAGTTCTAAAAGTTTTTCATCTGCATGAATATCTACAATAGATGATAAATATATAGATGATAGGCATGTATAGAATATGTGATTGCATATAGAGAAATAGCCTCTGTCAAACCTGCATATATTAATAGGCATAGATAGTCTCACTCCACTGTTTAGCTTGAATTTCAATCTATATCACTATTCACAGAGTATTATTAACATTACTGTTATTACAGGAATATATATGCTATAGTACAAAAACAAAACAAAACTCACTGTCATTGAGTTCCTGCTGACTCAGCGATCCTATAGGACAGAGTAGAAGTGGCCCTCGTGAATTTCTGAGACTGTCACTCTTTACGGGAGCAGAAAGCCCCATCTTTCTCCCATGGAGTAGCAGAGAGTTCCAAACAGCTGACCTTGCAGTTTGCAGTCCAACACATAGTAGAGGAGAATCTCAGAGTTTGAATAAATGTTCATTATGCTAATTCTTGTTCACACACACTCTTGAATCCTCCTTGGATTTGCCTCGGTTTCTTTTTTTGATGGGGGAAGGGTGCGGCATCACTGTCCTCAGGTGGGGGGAGGAGGAGGCCCAGCCTTTGCTCCTGTGGAGCTGGAATTGAACCTCTATCCCAGTGGGCCACAGTCCCGCGCACAACCACTATGCTACCGGGGCTCAGCTTTGCCTCGGTTTCTTTTCCTTCTGCTGCTCCTCCCGGTGTCTTCCTGCCCTGGAGCAGGTCATTCTGACCTCGCCTTGGTACGGATTGCCTTTCCCTTCACGCACATTCATCTGTGGCTACATGTCAGCCCGTGATGCACTGTCCCTTTCCTCTGCACCCTGGCACTTCTCAAGAATGCCTGTTTCGGTGTAAAAGCCTTGTCTTGGGTTTGTATGGGCGTGGCATGCTACAGCATTTGTCCTCTCGTGTTGGACTCTTTTCCTGCACCGATGTCCTCCAGATTCATTCAAGCTATGAAATGTTTCTCACGTTTGTCATTATGCCTTCCTATTGCAGGTTTAGGAGATTTTTAAAAGTCCATGGAAAAAATGAATTTAGTAGATAATGGCATTTTACCGTTAAATATTTTAATACATCTTTTTACTGGGGGCTCATACAACGCTTATCACAATCCATGTATTGTGTCAAACACCTTCATGCACCTGCTGCCGTCATCATCCCCCAAACATTTGCTTTTCACCTGAGCCCTTGACATCAGCTTTTCATCTTTTCTCCTCCCTCCTTGCTCCCCCTCCCTCATGAACCCTTGAAAATTTACAAACCATCATGATTTTGTCACATCTTACACTACCCAATGTCACGCTTCATCCAGTCCTCCACCATCCAGCCTCCAGATAAGTGGTTATATGTAGATCCTTGCAATCAGCTCCCCGCTTTTACCCCACCTTCCCTTCAACATCCCCCATATCAGCATCTCTGTTCTCACTACTGGTCCCCAGAGGTTCATCTGTTCTGGATTCCGTGTATTTCCAGTTTCCATCTGTACCAATGTACCTCTTCCAGTCCAGCCAGACTTGCAAGGTAGAATTGAGATCATGATAGTTAGGGGAAGGAAGCCTTTAAGAACTAGAGGAAAGTTATGTTTCATCGTCACTTCACTGCACCCTGACTGGCTCATCTCCTCCCCGCCACCTTTCTGTAAGGAAATGTCCAATTGCCCACAAATGAGCATTGGGTCTCCACCTTGTGCTCCCCCTCATTCATAGTGATGTGATTCTTGTTCTTTTATGCTTGGTACCTGCTGCCTTCAACCCTCGTGGTCACACAGGCTGGTGTGCTTCTTCCATGTGGGCTTTGCTGTCTCTGCTCTAAATGGCTGCTTGTTTACCTTCAAGCCTTTGAGACCCCAGTTGCTTTATCTTTTGGTAACTGGGCGCAACCAGTTTTCTCCACCACATTTGCTTACCATTAAAAAATTTAAAAACAGTTTTATTGGTAAATAATCCACATATCATATAGTTCAATCAGGAAGAGTTGTACAATCATTAACTCAATCAATTTTAGAACTTTATCTTTCTTCTACTTGTTGTTAATAACTCTTCACTACCCCCACCCCCAACCTCTCCATCATACCCCTAAGAAAATTTTGAAGCATCCTTGTATGTACTATGGCTTGTTTATCTAGTCATCCATTGATTGGCATCTAGATAGTTCTCATATTTTTGCTATTGTGAATACTGCTGTGATAAACATGGTGTACATCCATCCATTCATTCTTAAGGCTTTAGGCAATATACATAATAGTGGTATTAATAGACCTTATGGTGTTTTTATCTACTGTGCTTTTAAGGAAGTACCATACCATTTTCCACAGTGGTTGGGAGATTTTATAGACTCCTGTAAAAAGGATTCATGCCTTTTTACACCTTCACCAACATTTGTTCGTTTCTCTTTTTAAAATTTTGCTCTTAACACTGAGATGATATGACATCTCACTGCTATTTTCATTTTCACCTCTTTATGGTTGATGACCAGGGGCATTTCTTCATGTGTTTATCAGCCACTCGGAAGGATTCTTGGGTGAAGTCTCTGGTCATGTTTTTTGTTCATTTTCTACCTGGATTGTTTTTGTTATTGAGATGTGGAAGCCTGCCATAAATTTTAGAGAGGACCCCCTGCAAAACGTGTCATTACAAAAACAGTTTCTTTCTTCTTTGTAGACTCTTCTTTTACTATTTGGTGGTCTTTTGCCTCCTTGCTATCTGAGATTTAGGAGGTCCCTGCGCTCTCATCTCTTTTCCGTCATTTGTGTAGGGTTAGTTATATTCATGTATGTATGTATGTATGGATGGATGGATGGATGGATGGATAGATGGATGGATGTGTGTGTGTCTTTAGTTACTAAGATATGCTTTGTGGTTTTAGACTTTTATCTTACATCTTTGGTCAGTTTTGAGTTACAGTTAGTAGACTATTGTGTGTCATGAGAGTGTGACATTTTTAGATTTAGAAATGTCTGGGGAATCTTGAACACATCCTGTCTGCATTATTAAAGCTAAAGAATATGCTAGCAGGGACACTAGTGGAGTAGTGGCTACACAATGGGCTGTGTGGTCTATGAGGTCGGCCTTTTGAAACCACCAGCAACTCCATGCGGGAAAGACAAGGCTCTCAACTCCTGTGGACAATTACAGTCTTGGGAACTCACGGGGCAGTTCTACCCTGTCATCCACTCAACGGCAGTGATTATGGGAGTTGAGGGGCTAAGACAAGGTGTCCTCGTTAGTCGGTTACTTACTGGGCTTCTAACTTCAAAGCCAGCTGTTCAAAACCAGTAGCTGCTTGGTAGGAGACAAATGAGGCTGCCTACTCCTCTTATGAAGATTTATAATTTCAGAAACCCTACCAGAGCAGTTCCAACCTGTACTACAGGGTATCTTTGAGTCAGAATTGGCTCCGTGACAATGAATTTGGTTTGGCTTGAGGAGTTCGGAACCACAGCATAAGTCTTTCAGGGGAAAAATAAAAAAGCCTATTGAGCACAGAATGCTTCCAAGGAACGCTAATTTTAGCACCATTGTCCTATTATCATCTCACATTACAAAAATAGAATCAAATGCACATAATGGAAAATAAAATGTTTTGTGTACGTCTTCTCTATTATTATGTGGTAGATTTTTTTTTCATTGTAGGCTCTGCCTAAATCCCACAGCTAACTGCTAGTAGTAATTTTCTCCAAGAGGCTGTGAGCTCACCCCAGAAATGAGCTAAGAGGAGAAAAGAAAGAAGATAAAAAGAGCTTGCCAGGAAGCCAGGTCATGGGAAAAGGTATGAAACTGAAAAAGTTAAAGACAGAGAAAATAATATATTTTAGGGAGAATTGCCTAGGGAAGATATCTTTGGTTCTGATGGCAATAGATTGAATATATAATCAGAGTACAAGGATGCTATTAATACAATACATGGTCAGAAAGAAAGTTTTATTTCATCCAAATGAAAATATTTCTGAGGGCTGAGCCCCGGTGGCGTAGTGGTTGTGCGCAGGACTGCGGCCCACTGGGATGAAGGTTCAATTCCAGCTCCACAGGGGCAAAGGCTGGGCCTCCTACTCCCACCACCAGAGGGCAATGATTTAGAACATCAAATAAATTCAAAGGGAATATTCACTAATTAGACACTTTTTGTGATTTTCCTCCTTACATCTAAGAGCTGTTTTCATTCTAAACTCATTGTATTTTACCTTTTTTAAAACCCAATATGTGCCTAAAATAATTTTCCTTTTGCCCTAGTCACTTTTCCCCAGTACAAAGTGGTGCTTACACATATTTAGGTGGGGGTAGAAATCCACAGATTTAGTTTAGGGCAGAAATTCATGAAAATTTTCATAAATATTGAGGCTCTCACAGTCTATGGTTTCAGTTTTTTCCTTTTTCTTCTTTTTTTTTTGGGGGGGGGGGGGGGCATCACTGCCTCTGGTGGTCATAGGCACCACCCAGTGCTGCTCCTGAGAGCAGCCACTGGATTTGAACTGTCAAGCATGCGGGCCGCAGTCCCGCACTCAACCACTCACGCCACCGGGGCTCAGCCCAGTTTCAGTTTTTTCAATTGTGTAAACTAGGCGAAGTAAGAATATTTACAAAATCCAGAATTGAAGCTCAATTAGTTAAATAATTGTGCCAATGTTATTTCAGCAGAATTTTCCCATTTTCAACTCAGAAATGTTAGTAACATATGTTAAAACAACAGTTAACTGTTGTTTTAATAACCTGGAACTTATACTTCCATGTGATTCCAGTAGATAAATTCTCTTTTGGTTGAGTCCTTAGCAAGAGAGCTCCAGAATGGTACAAATGGTTAATCCACTGGCTGCAAACTGAAAAGTTAGTGATTTAAATTCACCCAGGAGCATCATGAAGGAAAGAATTGACAATCTACTTCTAAACAATCAGCTATTGAACACTTATTGGACTATACTTCAATTGACACAAAGTCACCGTGAGTTAGAATGAACTCAATAACAATTAGTTTTTATATTTCTAAAGAAATTCAAAAGCAATTTGAATCATTTCAAATCTGTACATTATGCTATAGAAAACATGAATAAACGATGGGGTCTTGATGAATGAACATGTAACCAAAAACCTGAAGTAGAGGTGAGACTGAGAGGGACTAGGGGTAGAGACTGGGATGTGAAGGCAGGGTAAAAGTGAAAAAGATTAACACATAGTGTGGTTTGGAGCTAAAGAAGTGGTTCAGGCAGATATGAGACAAGATAAAGCTTGGCAATTTACAGTATCAAACAACTAAGTTACCCTGAAAGTTAGATGTAAAGATGGGGTGGGGAAATAGCCACGGTTCAGAAATTATGCTAGAGAGTTAAACAGGATGCAGATAGTACAGGGATATATTTGTCGCAGGAAGTAATTTGGTTTTGTTTTTGTTTTTTCAGTCATAACAATCCACCCTGAATTTATCTTGATTATTATCATCTCTTTTTTTTCATCTAAAAGTATTTTAATTTACTGAAATTAAAGTAGATTGAGCACAAGTAGTGCCTGCTCCACTGCTGCACTAAGAAATGATAGATCAATGTAAACTGTTCACAATGTAGACCAAGTGCTCTCTTTAGGGAGGATAAACTGGCCACTGGTGAGCATAGAAAGAAATGGCAAAGAAATACCTAAAATTCAGCAGCAGCAAAATTGTGAGCAAAATCTAATCAATGTGCAATCTGTGTGAGTGACTAAGGGTTTAGACAAGACAGAAGAGTAATAGAAGACAAAATGGAGGTAATCAGTTAATATTGTTTCGGTAGCAAAGGAGCCTAGAGATTAGAACAGGTTAGGGAAAAGAAGAGAGAGAGAGAGAGAGAGAGAGAGAGAGAGAGAGACTGTCTTAGCCAAAGTTCTCCTTGAAGCAAGAAGCCATGTTTGAGATCGAGACAATGGTTTCCAGCAGGCATATTGTTTGGTAATGTCATTTTAAGGATCAGATGTGAAGGAAAGGGACAGTGAAACAGTAAAGAATGAAAGCTTATATTATCTGGTTGACCATGGCAATGGGAAACTGGTGATTAAAGTCTGGGGGCCTTCTGAGGGTGGTTATAAAAATTATCTTGGAATGGTTGCCCCAAGGATCATTTCCTTTCCCCAGTAATCAGCACTGGCTCTCTGAGCATTCATGCTCTCACATTTCTGGACTAACCATGCAGACATACCAAGAGAATTCCTATGACTACACATGCAAGGAAAGCTGTAAAGGTTGAAGTGACATACAACCAGAAATCCCTCTCAGAAGTCAGTACACATTGAGAGATGCATCCGAGCAGAGTTATGTCATCTGAGAGTCCACTGTGAAATATAGTCCTGGAAAAGGAAGACTCATGTGCCTCTCTTTAGATAGAGAATCTGAAAAAACCAATTCTGGTGTATAAATCTAAACTCAGGTTATATAAAATATATTCAAACAATGAAATACATTAAGCAAGATCAGGAATAGCAAAATATTATCACCATGGTACAGAATTGTGCATTAACATAGGGACAGCAAGAAGCAGAAGATACCTGGTTAAAGCCAGAGGGGAAGGGGAGGAATTTAGATGGTATAGGGTTTCAGCCATTTTATTTGTTAAGTTTTGCTTTTACTTTAAATTGGTGCTTAAACTATCATTTCTGGAAACAGATGATATGACTCCACCTTGATTAAGATGTTACTTAATCATTTTAGGAATTAAAAAAAACTTGAATATTCAGACACACTAATGAAGGAGGAGGGTGTGGGGAGGGAGGGGAAAATAAGGATCTGATGTTCAAGTAGAAAGCAAATGTTTTGAGAATGACAATGACAGTAGGTGTACAAATGTGCTTGACAAAATGGATGGATGGATGGATGGATGGATTGTGACGTGATGTATGAGCCCCTAATGAAATGATATTTAAAAAATACGCAATGATATGATTTTAGTTCTTTGATGCTTGATACCTTTGACACCTCGTGGTCACACAGGCTGGTGTGTGCTTATTTCATGTGGGTTTTGCTGCTTCTGAGCTAGATGGCCGCTTGTTTACTCTCAAGCCTTTAAGGTCTCGGACTCTATATCTTTTGATCACCAGGTACCCATCAGCTTTCCTCAACACTTTTGTTTATGCACACATATGTCTTCAGTGACCATGTTGGGTAGGTGAGCATCATGGAATGCCAATTTAATAGAACAAAGTGTTCTTGCATTGAAGTAGATGTTCAATGTCCATCTGCTGCCTTAATACTAACCTTTTAAGTATATGCAATTAGATCCATTTCCCTATCAGCATATATAAATATATTTACTTATATACATACCTCCATTTAGCCCTCTATAAATGCTCTTTTACTCCCAGTCCTTTCCTCTATTTCCTTTTGCTTTCCTCTTTCCCTACTATCATGCTCAGCCTTCATTTGGGTTTCAGTAATTTCTCTGTTACATTCCTCTTGATCAATCCTTATCAGATCTCTCACACCCACCTTTTCATTGACTTTGGATCACTTGTTGTTCCCTTATGCCTGGGTTGGTCAACACCACCTCCTTTCCCCCACCTCTCCATCTCCCATTTGCCCCAGTAACCATCAGTCCCATTGTTTTCTCCTCCAGACTATTCATGCAGCCCATCCTATCTCGATAGACTTGCAGAGATAATATGTACAAAAAAACAAGACATCACAAGATGAAGCAACAAAAGAAAGCAAAATGATGACAGCAAAAACAAAACAAAGCAATGTGCAGAAAATATATATATAAATAAGTGGAAAAATAAAAATAACAATAACAAAGAAAAACTTGTAAATGGTTCAAAGTCTGTTGATTGACCGCCAAGAGTGTACCCCGGTTAAGTCTGATGACATGCCACAGCCTAACCCCAAAGTATATCTTTGGCACTACCTTGGAAACTCCATGCTCTGCTCCCCCTGGTGTTTTGTTGCACCCTCTTAGTGTTTTGCCTTGATTGCTGAAGATAAATGTGTGCATGAGCAAGCATGGGAAAGAAAGCTGATGGTGCCTGGCTATCAAAAGATATAGCATCTGGGGTCTTAAAACTTAATGGTAAACAAGTGGCCATCTATCTCAGGAGCCACAAAACCCTTATGGAAGAAAAACATCAGCCTGTGTGATGAGGTGTCGAAGGGATCAGGTGTCAGGCATTAAAGAACTAAAAATTATATAATTATAAATGAGGGGGAGTACAGATTGAGGATCCAAAATCCATTTGTATATGAAGTGACATCCCTTTATAGAAGGGTCGCAGGGAGGAGATGAGCCAGTCTGGGTACAGTGTAGCAACAATGAAATATGCAACTTTCCTCTAGTTCTTAAATGCTTCCTCTCCTCCCCACTCCCACCACCATTATCATAATTCCAATTCCACCTTACAAATCCAGCTAGACCAGAGGATGTACACTGGTACAGACAGGAACCAGAAACATGGGCTATCCAGGGCAGATGATCCCTTCAGGACCAGTGGTGAGAGTGGTGATACTGGGAGGGTGGAGGGAAGGTGGACTAGAAAGGTGGAATCAATGAAAAGGATCTACATATAACCTCCTCCCTGGGATTCGGACAACAGAGAGTGGGTGCAGGGACACATCGGACAGTGTATGTGCATGATATGACAAAATAAAAATAATTTATATATTATCAAGGGTTTATAAGTGGAGATGGAGGGGGAATATAAGGAGCTAATACCAAAGGCTTAAGGAGAAAGCAAATGTTTTGAGAATCATGATGGTAAAAAATGTACAAATATGCTTTGCATACAATGGATGGGATGTATGAATTGTGATGAGTTGTATGAGTCCCCATTAAAATGACCTAAAAGAAAAAAAAAAAACTCAGTACCCAACTGCACTAGACAATGGCCTCTTTTTGCTAGATACAGGTAGCCTTTTCATTTCAAAGAACAAAATGTCAATTTGACAAAATGACCCATCTTAGGAATCAAGGCAAGACCCCAGGGGTCTACAGACTTTGAATCAGGATCTGCAGGGTCCCCTGCATTCATGGGGTCCTTCTGGCCTGCATCTTGCCTCTGCTGCTGATCACCGCCTGCTACCCTCTGACAGTGAGCTATTTGGACTGTAGAGAGGGTTGGAGAACTTTTGAAGGGGCAGCCTTCCTGTAATAGCAAATACACATGTGCTACCACGCTAACTAGTTCATTTGCTTCCAGTCTACAGATTTGAATGGCATCCTGAAAGTGCTCCGTCATGCTCGGTTTGCATGCCAAATTCTACCTCAGCCCTCATTCGTGGATTCTGTTACTGCCTGAGTGACTTTCCAGCTTGCCATGGCCAAACCAAGTCAGTCTCTGTCTAATGCACTGACCTCATCCGTTGGCTCTATCTCCCTGGGTTGAACATATGTATAATTATAATAATGACTATGAAGGTAACTGGTATTTGCAAACTGCTTTGTTTTGTTGTCATTTGGAGAGACGTGGGGGGGGGGGTGGCGGTTGCTTTTTTGATTGCTTTTTTCCCCCCTTAACTTTCTGTTTTTTAAGAAGAGTGCTTTGAATTTATATGAGATGGGGAGGTGGGGAGAAACCTGCTGACTCAGACACTATTCTTGGTTAGGAACACTTATGTAACACTTACTAAAAGAGACATCTGTGTACAAAATTTTGGTGTATATATTTTTTTATTCTTGGTTACCAGCCCTAGTAACATAGGGGCTTTTGACCAGGCTGCATGATCCAGGTTTGTCACCACCAGCAACTTCCTGAGGGACAGACTCTTTCTACTCCCATAAAGCAGGACAGCCTCAGGGGCCCACGTGGGCAGTTTTACCCTGTCCTCTAGGGTTGGGTGGAGTCCAAAGTGATTCAGGGGCCATGAGTTTGTTTTTTTGGAGACATATCTAGATAAACAACTGAGTAAGGTGTCTTAACTTTGGAGGGTCTGCCAGATTTATTTTCCAAAGGGCCTGCACTATTTTACATTCTTAGCAGAAGGGGCTGAGATTTCAAATTTCTTCATAATTATCACCAACACTGTTATGATCAGTCTCTTTGATCATTCATGTGCAGGCTCTCCATAATAATTGTTTTGAAGTTTCATTCATCACATGGTTATCCAAAAATTTTAGAATCAATATAGTCAAATGCCCTTATGTCACCAAAAGATTTCTGATATTCTCAACTTTGTGCAGTGAAAGGTTACCAATATGTGAGGTAAGCACAGGCGTACTACCCAGAGTGGCCAAGAGTTGTTCTAATACATTTGATTATGGTCACTGCTGGCGGGGTGACATGGCATCTAGTTGTGATGGCTATGTGCACTCCCTGTAGCAACGAATGCTGCTGTGCATATTCTCTTGTGCTCACTAGCTGCTTGAACCACACCCAGACCAGCACCCATTGCCCTGCATTCAACTTCAACTCACAGCAGCTCTCTGTTCCAGAATTAAGCTCTCCTGGGTTTTCCTGGCTATAATGCTGATGGAAGCAAACCAGCACCAAGTCTCTCCTTAATGGGACTGCTTGGCAAATTCAAAACACTAACTAGTCTACAGCAACCAAGTCTTATGTACATCTTTGCAGAAATAGCTATTCCTATACATTTGCACATTTTATTATATTTTTATCCTTTTACTAAAGTTATAAATACATTTTTCTAGGTACATCTTTACTGATTTAGTGATTTTCAGAAGGTTTTTTCTCATTCTATGACTTGTCTTCTCACTTTTCTGACAGTGTCCCTTCTAAAATGTCCAGCTTATTTATTTTGTTGCTTATTCTTTTGGTGTGATGCCAAATAAATAGATCAGCTAGGTAAAATACCTGATCTCTACCAGAGTCATTTTAATCACCTCATGCATGTGAAAGCTGGACCATGAAAGAAGAAGACCGAATTGATGAGTTGTGCTGTTGGCCAGAAATACTGTGCCTGCTGTGAATCTCGAGAACAGATCCATAAGGGTAGAAACACAAACAGCTGCTCCTTAGAAACAAGGAGGGTGAACTGGCTAACTTTGAGCACATCATCAACAAAACCTATCAAAGGCTAGGTTTGGTGAAGTAAAGGTCATTGGCCAGGGGAAGTATCAGTCAGGAAAGTTGACTCAATAGTCTCCACAATGGGCTCAAACACAAGAAGCATCATGAGCATGGCACAGGAGAGCGCACTATGTACAAGGTCTACATGAGTCAGAGTCAACTGAACAGCAGCTAACAACAGCGAAATAGCTCATCAAAATATTTTATATGTGAGGGTAATAAGCATTTAGCACAATTTGCATTCCATTTCATTCATGCATGAGTGTATTCTAAACTAAATGTGCTCAAATATGTCCCTGGCTTCAGTAGATGGCTGCAAATATTCTTAGTAATATATTTGTCTTAAGCCTCCTTACAGTGCCGAAAGGAAAGAAAACAAGATGTGTTCAAAGCAGTGATTTCCAAGGGGATCTTGTGGGCCAGGAACAGTCAAGCCAAAGAAGTCATGCTGAGTAATGTTTGGTATCTGAAATAAATGACCTTGAGACGCTTTCTTGAAAGACACAGGGTAATCATGGGGGCTTATTAGGAAGATTTTTTTTTTTAATTAAAAACTGTATCAATAAGGAAAAGGCCAGGAAACTTGTGGGGAGAATTTTTTCCCCCATCACAACTGTCTGTACCAGTTCATTCTTTGACAGTAACTGGACATTTAAAGAATTTCCTTGAGAACCCCCCCCCCATCATACTCCCCTAATCTTGCCCCTTCAGGGCGCATTGATTCCCCAAACTTAAAGAATACTTAAAGTGAGCCAGATCTGGGTCTTTGTTGTTGAAAAAATTACCACCTTGATAAATTGAAGAATGCATACATGTATGGAGGATATTCCAAGAAACAATAATTTTCCATTTTGATCATTTGTTTAAGAAATATTCTTATCATTTTGAAGCAATACTTTTTTTTGAGGGGGGGGGCATCACTGCTCTCTGGTGGTGGTAGTAGGAGGCCCAGCCCCACTGCTGGAATTGAACCTCCATCCCAGTGGGCCGCAGTCCTGCGCACAACCACTACGCCACCAGGGCTCAGCCCTAGCAATACTTTTTTACTTACCTTCATATTAGTTCAGAATATGTATTTCATGTAGTTTCCTGTTTTTAGTATTCATGTATATAAACAGTCCCTACCAATTACCTCTGTTTAGTTAATAAACACACTTTTTGGCAGTTAACTTGAGAGTCTGTTGAGTCACAGAAAAAAGTAAAGTTTGGACATGTGCAAAAATTCAATGAAGGTAGTTGTTCTTTACCCAACTTCTTTTTGTCTCCTCTCCTCCTAACCCACAAAGGGAAATAATGATGTCTATTCTATAATGAAAGGGATTATTGTTGGCTATGTGATGAAGAGATACTTTCCCAAACCAGGTCTGTTATTATAAGTTCAATTCTGCCAGGTTGGAAATGAATGGTTTCAACTTGAACATGACCAATACCAAAGCCATCTTCAGAAGCACATGTGATTTTCTTAAGCTCATTGTTCCCTATTTGATCACAATGTTTAGCTTGTTGGAGCCTCCATGTGACATCTACAACTCTGAAGAATGTCACTTCTCCACTTCTTCCAATAGTGTCGCATCTAAAGTGAAATTATTTACATTTCAGCCTGAAAATTATTTAAATTATTCTTACATCCAACAAGATTCTGGGCAAACTCCATGTTTACACTATTACATTTGTATAATGTTTCAATAGTCATTATTATAGAGGGACTTTTATTTTGAGAGTTCAATTAATCTTCATGGTATAATATGTATTTTATTACTGTTTCAAAAATGATGGAAATGATTTTCCAAAATATTAACTATTGTGATTTAGTCCAATGTACTCAAAAACATGAGCGAGTTAACCAAGAATATTCAAACTCAAAGAGCCTGGTTCTTTCCTCTGAACCGTACAACTTTATATCTATTTATATGCAATAAAATAAAACTATGCAAGTGTTGACTAGAAATATAGCTGTCTCAAAGAAGTCTATTTATTTGTCACAAAAGCTATATAAAACTAATTTACATTTTAATAATACAACTGATAATTAAATATGTTGTAGTTAGGTGCACTGCTAGGGCTCAACATTTTGGTTGTTGTTGTTCCAAAGTCATTACATTGGGATTTAATACAGATATTACATCATTCCACTGTAACATTGCTACCACAATCATTTTCAAAACATTATTTTTCTTCTTGAACTCCTTGATATCAGCTCCCTTTCATGTCCCTCCTCCTCTACCACCACCACCACTGTACCCCTTATTCTATTTGCCATCTCTGTAAGTTTATCAGTGTTGGCTTTCACATATTGAAAAACACAAAAACATATAACAAAAAAAAACCCCAACAGGATCACCTCCATGGTGAAAGAAAACTGAGGTAAACCTCAATATTTAAAAAAATTCAAAATATATTGAAAAACAGATCCTAGGTTCCAACAATTAAATATAAAATTTAACCTTTTATTCTTTGAACCTTAAATTATATTAAAGGACATTATAATGATAGAATAAGGGAAAGAACTGACCTCAGTCTAGGCAAAAGAGAACATACATTCTATTTGTTTGCCTAAAATAATGCTGGTTTATGATTGCTATCAAGCATAAATATTAATAATCTCTCCCAGTCTTTACAATAAGGTATGTGGCCATCCAATGTGATGGCTAACATGAACTCCCTATCAAGGCATAGTCTCTTTGTGAAGCAATTACTCAATAGAGCATAAGTATACACATGACTCTCTTTTCATTCATTCAGAAGAAAATACAGCCCATTAGAATTCTTTCTTTGGGGCTGAGCCCTGGTAGCATAGTGGTTGTGTGCGGGACTGCAGCCCACAGGATTGATGGTTCAAATCCAGCAGCAGCTCTCCAGGAGCAAGGCTGGGGTTCCCACTCCCACCAGGGCAGTGATGCCACACACATACACACAAAAAAGAATTCTTTCTTTGGGTTAAGACATGGTGTCTTTAAACAGTCTGTGCTGAAGAGAACACAGAATACAATCAGTTTTCAGGCACAACTACATTTGTATAAATCATTTATCAGAATACCAAACTACTGCATGAAAGCGAGGGCATAGGGTTCCTAGCTGAAACAGCACGAAACCATTGAGGGAAATCGTCAAAGACCTCGTCAGTGAAGCTCTCTGCTAGGTTGCAGTTAGCTAAAGGAAAAGTCTTTTTGACGCACAGCGACCCTAGAGGACACACTAGAACTGTCCCTGTGGGTTGCTGAGACAGCAATTCTTTTGTTTTATTATTACCATATTTTTCAGACCATAAGACAAACTCCCTTCCCCCACCTCCCAAAGAGGGGAATAAACGAGGGTGTATCTTCTTGTGCAAAGGTGCAGTACCTTAGAACATTTTAGTATATTGGTACGATTTGGTTCAGAATAATTTTTTCCTGTTTTCCTCCTCTAAAAACTGGGTGTATCTTATGTTCAGGTGTGCCTTATGGCTCGAAAACTATGGTAAATACTTTTATTCTATTTGTTTTACTGGGAGCTCTTACAGCTCTTATAACAACCCATACATTCTTGAGTTAAGCACATTTGTGCATATATTGCTATGTACATTTTCTACTTGAACCCTTGCTATCAGCTCCTTTTTCCTCCTTCCTCCCTCATGAACCCTTGATAAGTTATAAATTATTATTTTTATATCTTACATTGTTCACTGTCTCCCTTCACCCATTTTTTGTTGTTCGTTCCCCTGGGAGGGGGTTTTATGTTGAGCCTTGTGATTGATTACCCCTTTCCCCCCCCTGTGGCAGTCATGTGCTTGTGTTAATTTTATGATTGAAACATAGGGGTGGAGTCTAGCCTGTTAATCTGGCGACAGCCATTGAGTAGTCAATGAGGCCTCCTTGTGGGCATGGCTTTCTCCTGAGACTTCTGGGGAGATCTCGTGATATTTCCCTTGTGAAGATGAGAAACTATCTTCCCCAATTGTTGAGAGTTAGTCTAGAGATGATGAATCATGGACAAGACAAGATGGCAGCATCCAAGAAGCTGAAGGAGCTGGAGAAGCCACACAGCTTTGCCCTGATGGATCCAGACCTCTGAAGCTAGAAAGGTCACATGGGGACCCCTGCCAGCAATGAGTTGCTTCTGCCACCACTGGATGCTGTTGACGGACCCTGAGCCCTGGAAGCGAGGAGCCATGGGGAGACCCCTGCCAGTGCTGGGATTCTGCACCCAATGGCCTGTGACTTCGTGAGTTGGAAGGAGACATTATAGACCGGTATCGGGCATTTGGGCTAATATCGGACTTATGACTTTGAACTGGACTGGCTTGGGATGCTTTTTCAGTGTTCCATTCCTTTTGCATATAAACCATTCCGTTATATCCATATGCTTATCTATGAATTTATTGCTCTAGTCAACCTGGGCTAACATACCTCTACCTTCCCCTTCCCCTCCTAGTATCTCTATTCTCATTATTGGTTCTGAGGGGGTTATGGAACCAGTGTACGTGTTCTGGTCTAGTCATATTTGTAAGATAGAGCTAAGGTCATGATAGTGGGGCGGGGGGAGTGAGGAGCATTAAAGGACTAGAGCAAAGTTGTGTGCTTCATTGTAGCTATACTGCACCCTGACTGGCTTGTCTCTTCCTTGTGATCCTTCTGTAAGGACATATCCAATTGTCTACAGATGGGCTTTGGGTCTCCACTCAGCACTCCTCCCATTCACATTGATATGATTTTTTTTTCTTGTTCTGGGTCTTTGATGCCTGATACCTGATCCCATCGACACTTGGTGACCCCACAGGCTGCTGTGCTTCTTCCATGTGGGCTTTGTTGCTTCTCAACTAGATGACCACTTGTTTATCTTCAAGTTTTTAAGACCCCAGATGCTATCTCTTTTGATAGCCATACACCATCAGCTTTCTTTACCACATTTGCTTATGTGCCTATTTTGTCTTCAGCGATAGTGTCAGTGAAGGTGAACATCACGGAATGTGAGCTTATTAGAACAAATGTTCTTGTATCGAGGGAGTACTTTATTTTTTGGTTTGATTTTGCCTTGTTTTTGCCCTTACTAATCTCTCTGCATGTCTATCAAGATAAGATAGATAGGACAAACAATTTACAGAAGAAAACCACAGAATCGTTGGTTCTGGGGTGACCCAGGAGAAGGGGAAGTGGGAGAAAGGAATGGGGTGTGAGTCAATCAACTCAGGGACAAGGGAACAACAAATGAACTAAAATCAATGGAGAGAAGGACGTAGGATGCCTAGTGGTGCTTGATCAAGGGCAACGTAACAGTGAGGAATTACTGAAACCCAAATGAATGCTGAATGTGATGGTGGGACAATAGGAAAGTAAAAGGAAATAGATGAGAGAATTAGGAGACAAAGGACATTTGTAGAGGTCTAAATATAGGCATGTACATATATAAATCTATTTATATATGATGATAGGGAAATAGATCTATGTACTTATATTTATATGAGACTCCAAATCTTCATGAGATTAACAAGCCCTACTTTCTCTCACACATATGCTGGTGGCTTCAAACTGCTGCAAGTACTGTGCCACCAGGGCTCTTCAACATAAGCAAAAAGGAAAAGTGCTGTGAACTAGTGGCATAAGAAAGAAACAGCATGAGTGTAGATTAGTGAGATATAAAGATGAAAGCGATTATCTATTTTAAATATAAGGCTGGAACCTCACACCACCTCTGCAACACTGTTCAGCTGATAAACAGTGCTGCTCTTAAAAAAATTAGGTTAAACATTAAGTAAACAGAAATCAATTTTCTCTTAGAAAACTAGAGATTTCTCTTTGAACTTACTCATCAAGTTTTTGGATCATCATGCCTTAAGACTCCAAGCAGTTGACTTGGGGATTAGTTCCTATATTTAGAAGAGTAAATTCCTAGTATGTTCCTAGAGAAATAATTAGATGCTGTTGTTCACCATGGTTAAGGGCTGTCTGGGCTGAGCCTGTTCAGAAGAGGAGTGTATATAATTATATGCATGGTATGAGAAAATTAGTGTGATGAATCTGTTCATGCTTCCTGGTAGCCCAGAGAAATAAAATGATCTATCTTAATTGAGCTAAACTGGTTTATTATTCATCCACCTTGTAAAATTAGGTCAAACTATCTGTTTCCCTGCTTTTAAAATGTCAAGTTTTTATTCTAAAAGTGCAGGCAATTTGCAATTGCCAAGAGGACGTTCTAGCAATTGAGCTTGGCTTTCTGTGAGGCAAGTCAGAGAAAACTTGGAGATTCCGGGAAACTGTCTTGGCCTCTCCTCCACTTCCCCATCCCTGATCATAATGTAGAAATCTCTCGCTGAAGAAACCACAACATTGCAGTTTTCATCCTCCCAGTCCCCTGCTGACCATGTGATTTATAATCAGAAAAGGGAAACTCACATATCATGTGTTCCTATGGGTATAGATCCCTATCCACCCACAAATCCCACTCAGTGAAAGGAAAGAGGAGGATAATATAAAACGGAACCTTGATGGAGTTCATTTTCTATTTCTTCATGCACAAAATTCCCTTCAATGTATCTCTAATTTCCTTCCAAAAGCCCCTTGATCTTCTCATTTTATTTCTCCCATTCATTTTCATGTCTCATTCTCTGTATCTTTGCTAGTTTTAAGAATTAGACCTCTTGTTTAAGGATTAGCACTTGTTCCATGGACAATACTGGCTTGTTCCTTCGTGTGCTCCATGGTAAGTGTGCTTTAGTGTAAAGGTGACACGAGGTCTGTTTTCTCACCCAATGGTTGCCAGATTGTCTTTAAAATGTGACCCTACAAATAGCTAAGTGCAGCACTTGCTATGAGTCATATAGTATTTAGATTGCTTTTACATATATGAATACATTTTGTCTCAGAACAACCCTAACAGCAGGAAGTACTAGTATCACTTCAATGATGCATTTGAAGTATAGCCAGTGTATTGTCCAAGGTTTCACAGGCAAGAACTGAGAGACCTGGGCGTCCACACAGGCAGCGTCACTCCATGGTGTGTGCTCTGTACTGCTGCCTGTCCCAGTCTGTGTCACAATCAAAGGTGAGTGCGTATTTCCTAAATTAGTTAAGTAATAACTTAGTTATCCAGCCAGAAGCCTGTTTTCCTTCTAAATTTTATTTTTTTACATAGTCTCCAGTTGCACTGTGTACCAATTGTGAAAACCAGATTTATGTTATCTGGGAAGCTGAGTCAATATAAAATGTATGAATTAAGTTTATGTGAAAGCACCACAGAAGGCCATGATTGCTTTAAGCTGCTCCAAACAATGGCAAACATAGAAACAATATTTCCGCATTTAAAACTATCTCAAAAAACAGCTTCCTTTTGGTCAGAAGCCTTAGTTAGGAACAAAGTCCTCCAGAGTCCCATGCTTTCAGTCTCTCGTTCTCTGATGCCCCCCAATAAAACAAAGCAAAATGTTAAAAGCACAGGGTTAAAACCTAGACATAGGGGGCTTTATTCACCCAGGACTCCGAGTTCTGTTTATGAGTTTCACAATCGTATTCAAAACCAGCCATTCTGTAGGACCAAGGCTGACCATTCCTTCTGTGTGGGGTGCTGAGTAATCTACATTTTCAAGTGAACACTCAAACACACAGCTTTTCAAAGGACTTCACTGGTCTTCCATGCTCACTAATTAGTGTTCATGAAGATCACTTAAAACTCTACCCCAGACTTTCTGAGAAAATACCAGACTTACTTCTTTGGCCTCCTTTTACTTATTCAGTCAACAGTGTTTATCCGTTCAATGAACATTGCATTATCTGAGCATGTTATTATGTGGCAAAACCTCTGCTAGCACTATGAGGAACAAAAAGATATCCAAATGGGGGTTCAATTCATCAAGAACATAATACTTTAACTGGCACCGTCTGTATACAAGTAATCAGTATGAAAGATGAACCCCTCCATTCGTGGGTTTGTATTCATTTTGGATCCTGGCTAGTAAACAAATGATTAATAGCATTGTAGTTTCTAATTTACTAGCATATAAACAGACACAGAATGTTCTAGGTTTACAAGAGCTCAGAGACATTGCTTTGAAGCTTATGCATCTTTGAATAAGCGGGGGGCTCTGACAGGTATATCAGCGAGATAAGGAATTCCCATGCAGAAGAAGCTATATGTATGACAGCAAAGATGAGATCACAGCTCTCTGCAAAAACCATCGTGGTTTTGGGTAACGGAGTCACAACTGCAAAAGGGAACAGAAGAGAGAGGAGTGAGAGGGGATGCTGGTGAGGAAGACAGAGGTAGTTCATAAAGGGCTTCTTTGGGCTGATGTCTAGGGAGGCCATTAAAGATGTTAAGTAGTCCTGGATATAGTTCCCTTTGAACTTGAAGTGCTTGCACTTAAGTGGAAAACAGACTGGAGTAGGTTAGCCATTGCAGCGCACTCTCTGGAATCAGGCAGGGTATGTTGCTCTCTGTTATCTTCACAAGTAGCACAAGTTGAGAGCATGACCTTACATTGCTTTTCCTTGGGTTCTTGCTGTGAAACTAAGAAAAATCACATTTACCCAAATAAAGTCTAATGGAGCATCCTGCCTTTCTAGATTTTCTGAGCCCTGAACAAGGTCAGCAGTTCAAAACTGCCAATTGCCCCATGGAGAAAGATGGAGATTTCCACTCCTGTGAAGAGTAACAGTCCTAGAAACCCACAGGGACAACTCTTTCCTGTCCTACAGACAGAGGCTACGAACAACCACTGATTCAATGGCAGTGAACTTGGTTTGGGCTTTATTCCATAAATTAAATCATACTCGGAAGTCTTGCTTTATCTTTTGCAGAAAAATCTCTCTTGAGTTTGACTCAAGATAAATAAAAATACTTTTGTGTTTATTGTTAAGTTGGTGTTGGGAAACATGAGCCATATACATGCATTCACTGTGGGATTCTCTGTGATTTCTTTAAAATGTAAATGGAGGAGAATTTTTTTCAAAGATTAAGTTTTCATTTCATTCAAATCTTAATTATATTATGTAACTTTTATACATGCCTCCCCTTTTTTGTTTTGGTTTTCATGAAATTGTGGCCTATTTTTCACCTAATCAGAAAAATTCATTTCACCCTTAGCATCAAATAATTTATGTTCATCATGGTTGCATTGGCAATTTCTATAGAATCATTTTAAGGAATTTAACATGATCCCAAACCTATATAACAAAACAATCTGGAAAGGTATTAGCTTCAAGACCAACTGACCTGTCATTTTAGATGCTTTTCTTTCATTTACATACACACATGCAAAGTTACATCCAAATTCTCAAAATCAGAATTCAAACAAGGTAATATTGCTACTTTTCAAAAAGGGAAAGCTCTTTTTAGTGATAATGTTTGAATTTTTAAACTTTTTAAATGTAAGGATTTATTCATTTTTATCCTCCTCAAGGCTATCTTAAAAGTTATAGAAACATTATAAATGTGCTATTCTAAAAATACTTTATTGCACCTCAATGATCAAAACATAAAGTGCTTACCACAGCCAGCCTAAGTCAGAAAGCTATTACAGTTCACTGAGAGCTATTTTAAATCTAATCACTTGAAGTCTCTGTAAATATGATTCTCAATGATTATAAATTATAGGAAGAAATCTTTCTACATAAATGTTTGAAAAGACTGAGTCATCCATTAAATTTTAGGTTGGTTATGAGATTTTAGCATAAGCTGCTTATGATAGGTAGGCTATCCATTTTCTTTCAAATGTGTAGCTCATGAGACTAAAAGCTGTACTATATAATTAGTCTGTAGCAAGCATTACCTTTAAATGTATTTAGAACCTCTCCCACCAGGCTGGTGTCTATCCTGAATTTAGGCTGCAAATGTGGATGGATATTCTACATTGAGCCAAGTCTTGGGAACAACATTGCAAGAAATTTGCTACTACTATTTATAGCGAAAATATATCCAAGGCACACTGTGGAACATTTAGTTCTTCTCAAATGGTTTTAACTTAAAATGTAATGTTGCCTACCTCTTGATAAGTATTTCTTTCCCCTGAAATGAACCTATGACCCCAGTGTTTGGGTTACGTTTATCTGAGAGACGCTCAACATATCCACGGTTTCAAACTTACTGTTCTATGTCTCTGCACCTCATTCTCCCATGAGAAGGGCTTGTTTTTCCTTCTGTCCTGTCTTTCTTAAACAGGTCATTATAAAGGAAATGTGTTGGAAGCTATCGAAGATTAAAAATAAAGCAGAAGGGTGTGAATAGTCTTCCTTCACCAGTAGTAGGTTCCACGTGAGAAAGTGGGCTCTCTCCTTCCCTGGTTCTGTGCTTCCTGAGTTTTCATACACACACACATCTTTATGCCCTTTGCCTACATGTGATCATAGAAGGCTGTCATCTGGGAGTGCATCAATGTATATCCAATTATTTCTTATTCAGAAGTTCCTACAACCATTTTCATCTAGTTCAAGAAAGGTTTAGAATAAACTTACCATATATACTAAAAGATAAGCCAACCTGAATATTAGCCGATGCACCTAATTCTGCCACAAAATTGCAATAAAAATGTGCTAAAAGATTTGACTTATACATGAGTATATATCAAAAGTGGTCTCATATTCCCTTTGGCACAACAACAGTCCTTTTGAAATTCTAGCCAAAAATCACCAGTCAGGATTTAATTTGCCTAACAATGCATAGTGATGAGCATATGCAAATTCCATCCAATTTTTATCCATCTAAAATTAAAATAAACATGACAGCACATATGATATGGTCCTAACTCCAAGCCCCTCTTTCACCAGGAAGTGACTAAGTGTACATAAAATCTCCTGTCAATTTGCAAAGGGGTAGAGTCTAGCTTATCAATCTCTGTGGGCATGGCCTTCTCCTGAGGATTCTGGGAACTCCTATCTTCCTCCCTGTAGGTGGGACAGGCACATTCTGCTTTGCAGTCCTGATGACAAGTCACATGGAGCTATGCTAGAGCCCTGAAACTGGAGAAACCACATGGAGACCCACGCTAGCACTGAGATGCTTACACTGGCTCTGAATCGATAAGACTTTCCACCCACTATCTGTGATCTTTCTGCATTTGGTGTCATTGCATGTGTTTCACAAGTCTGAAGAGGAACTTCTAGATTGGTATTGAACAAAGGAGCTAATATCGGAAGTAAGGACTTTATCTGTCCTGGCCTGGGGTGTTTTCTCAACATTCAGCTGCTCTTATTTATAAAGCTCTTTCTTGTACATACATGAGTGTTTATGAATTTGTTTCTCTAGTCAACCCAGAGTAGATCACTATGTAAATATCCTTGTCCTGAATAGTCCCTCTTCCTCCTTCATTAGGCAGTTGTGTGCCCCCTACTAAACCTCTTGTGTCTTCAATACGATTCATATTTCATGCAAGTCCACGTTGAAATGCTCCCTTATTTGTATCACAGAGAACTTGCTTGTTTTAAATTGTTCATGGCACTTATTAATTGCTCAGAGATTAAAGAGACCTAACCTTTCAGCTCTGAATATTGCACATGCTAATTACATTTTGAAAGCACTGGAGCCATGATGCTCCTCAACTTTACAAACTAGTTCTCCTTCAACTCTCTACAGGAGAGGTCAGAAGAAATTTTTGAATGTTGACTTTGGTATAAGATGAGGGGAAATTGTTTATTTTGCTTATGCTCCTTGAGTTAAATTTCATCTAATCTACAGAGATCATTTAGACTAGAAAAATACTGATGTCATTAAAATCCATGATAGAAACAATAGTTAAAATGCTCTCCCCCCCAAAAAAAAAATGCTCTCCCTCTGGCCCACCTTAGAGTCCTGGTGTCTACCTCTTTAACCTTACTTAAACATGGCTTTGGCATTTAGGATATAACTAATTGGTCCATTCAAAATTGATGAGAATTCTCAAATACAAATCAGGTGGGAATGCTAGAGAAACATAGCATAATTGCCATTAGGAAAGAAAAAATGTTGACAATGGCAAGAAAGTCCATTAAATATAGCAAGAAAAGAGAGACTATTAGTGAGAAATGGCATGAGAATCAAGCAGTAAGGAATCTAACTGGGCAGAGAAATGCTCTATTGAGACAAAAGGGTTACTATGAAGTATATGTGCATTTAAAGAAAGATGTGCATTATATCAAGCAGGATTAAACTAATTAAAGGGCTACAAAATATAGACCTTGAATGGAAACACATTGTAGCACTTTTACTCTCACTCGATATTTTTCTAATAAGAGTATTGGATGGAGATTACATTACACTGGATACATCTCCTCTATTGTTGTAATTAAAATCAGTCGTAAGAAAGAAGAAGAAATGTGATTAGGAAGTATAACCATTTATCAGCCATTAAAAGGACATAGCTGGTAATTGAATGCAGCTTTTTAATCTTTTAGCCATCTTACATATCTTAGTTGACATTTCTGTGACTATGAGAGCTATTTATGAAACAAAGCTATCTTTTAGTTAGAGTCACTTGCAAGACGTATTTCAATTGTCATTTTCAGTGTTCTGAAAAGTATACATTAGCTCAACCTGAAATCTTTCTTGAACATGTTTCTCAGCTAACGGCCACCTAAAAGAAGTTCAATGCTTTAATTATGAGCAATTTCTTCTACTTGAGAAGCAAAGTCATGCAAAACTGATATTCCAATTTCCCAGAAAATTCAATAGAGCAATTGTAACTCATCAGGTAAGGCTCTAGCCCTTTCCCAGACATGATCCTAAACACTGGCTTCTTCCCTTAGTAATTAGAAGATCAATCAGACCGCAGAATCTCACAGAATACAGACAAATGAAGGGGCATGATAGCTTTCCCAGCTTCACATTACCTAGTATGTACAATATCCCCATGTGGGAGGCGATACAATAAGTCCCCAGTTTAGAGTTAAGAAACTGGAGTCCTGGAAAACATAATACCACAGAGTGTATAGTTGGCAGAAAATTAAATGCAAATCAAAAGTCTCTGAGTATTCTCTGAACTCTCCAATTTTTTATCTAGAATTAGTCTGAATTCATGTTCAAATGCACAAATAATCTGAAATCATTCATCACACCTAGAATGGAAAAATGTGAAAAATCATACAACAATGAGTTATTGCTTGTCTCACAGGACCAGACATGCTTTGAGATTATAAACAGCAATGCATCATTGAATTTTTCTTTTTAGTTTTTCACACATATTTATTAGACTTATCACAGATAAATAAGACTGTCTTTTAAGGTAAGCATCTATTAACAGTGATTTGCCTGCATTTTGGGATTTCTTGGTTCTTTAACAACGTTTTGAAAGATGGCCAATGTATTTTGTCTCATCTAGCTTGTCCTAAACAGTGAGGACAACATGTTCTAAGCACAAGCCTCAATCTCCTACAAGCAGAGACCTGAAATAAAACAAAACCATGAGTCATAGAAAATGTGTAAGATGTGACTTTCCCTTGCTTTTCCCTACAGTGACAGCACAGAACTCATGGATGAGGCCAAAAAATTCTCCATTTGTCTATAAAAAAGAATTACCTAACCCATTAATGGGAGGCTAAGGAAATTGTTCCTAAATGTCATTTCTTCTGAGGTTGCTTCTGAATGAACGAAGGTGAGTTGAAACAGTGCTCCTGTGGATCTAAACCCCAGATTCAATTGAGATGCTGACAAGGAAGGCGAGGAAGCCATTGCAAGCTATGTGTTAGCTCCACAGGGCAAGGAAAGGAGGGACCAGATTGTCTCAAGAAACCTAGTTTTATGGAGAGAGGAAAATCCACAGGGCTTTAATATGTATAGTACAAATTGTGAAGTGTCATTATGAAATCATGACAGAGTATTGAGTTGGCAGTGAGTTGGGTTTTTTGGTTACTGAGATATTAAAAGCCCTGACAGTGCTGCCAGGTAAGCATTGGACAGCTAACCAAAAGATCAGCGTTCAAATCCACCAGGCAGTTCCAGGAGAGAAAGTTGAGGTTATCTGCTCTTGTAAAGACTTATGACCTCGGGAATCCTGTATGACGCTGCTATGAGTTGGAATTGGCAGCTAATTGGCAGCAGATTTATTTTGTTTTTATGAGGATCATGCAAATATACATGCCTCCACATATTGGGAAAACCTTCACATTCAGGGTGTGATGAAATTTACAAAAAAGAAGAAAAAGAAGAAGAAATGTACCACATGAAAAAGAAGAGTGAGAAAAACAGGGATTGTAAGTGTGCCAAGTTGAAAGGGCAGTATGTCATCAGGAAATGCAATGGAAATGACCATGAGGAGGTGAGGGGATAAAAGTGACAGTGTTGCTAGCAAAGTCATTATCCAAATCTTTGCCCTGGTCTTAGGGATATTTTAGTTGCAATGAATAGCATAAGAGATGATCATATCTGACCTCCTCTGGCTTCCCTATTGCCAAGAGGCTGAAGTCAGACAAGCCTCCATGGACGATCTTTCTGTACCCACTTTTTTTTAAAATTTAGGGCGCATACAACTATTATCACAATGCAAATATACATCCATTGTGTCAAGCCACTTGTACATTTGTTGCTCCCATCATTCTCAAAACATTTGCTTTCTACTTGAGTCCTTGGTATCTGCTTCTCATTTTTCCCCTTCCTCCTAGCTTGCCTTCCCTCATGAACCTTTGATAATTTATAAATCATTACTACTGTGTCATATCTTGAACTGTCACATGTCTCCCTTCACCCACTTTTCTGTTGTCCATCACCTAGGGAAGAGGTTATATGTAGATCCTTGTAACCAGTTCCCTCTCCATACACCATCACCCCTCCATCCTCCCAGTACTGCCACTGTCAGTACTAGTCAGGAAGGGATCATCTCCCTGTGTTTCCAGTTCCTATCTGTACCAGTGCACATCCTCTGGTCTAGCTGGATTTTTAAGATAGAATTGGGATCATGATAATGGGGGGGAGAGGATTTAGGAACTAGAGGAAAGTTGTATGTTTCCTTGTTGCTACACTGCACCCTGACTGAATAGCCTCCTTCCCGTGATCCTTCTGTAAGGGGGTGTCCAGTTGCCTACAAATGGGTCTTGGGTCTCCAATCTGCACTACCCCTCATTCATGATGATTTGATTTTTTGTTCTATGATGCCTGATACCTGATTCCTTCAACACTTCGTGATTACTCAGGCTGGTATGCTTCTTCCAAGTGGGCTTTGTTGCTTCTGATCTAGATGAATGCTTGTTCACCTCTTTACCCACTCCTAACACCGATTCTCATGGTGCCCCACTTCTGGGCTAGGTTTAATAATTTTTTACATTGGCTTCACAGAACTCATAAATAGCACTCCCTTATGGACTTATTAAAGGAATCGACATGTTATCACAAGCCAGAATCCAAACAGAATCCAAGCCAGAATCCAAACAGAATCCAAGCCAGAATCCAAACAGAATCCAAACATTGGTCCACAGGGACATCTCTTCTCAACCAGCAACCAAGTCACTTCCTGGTCTCAGTTCCTGACACATTAGACAGAGCTCCAGAATGTGTTCTTCCTATAGTCCTGGGCTTTCTCTCTCTACCTCTGCCTCAAAAATGGCTCACCTGGTAACCAAGATAATGAAAACTGGTGAATCCCTTCTATTAGTTTTATATATACCCTATCGGCACAGACCCATCTAAATCATCTGGTGAGAGTGACAGAGAAGTGGGCAGTAAAGTCATATTAAGAACTTTCACTCCACTACATTAGTAACCCTGAAACCGCATCACAGGGCACGGGGTGCACAAATCTTCCTTTGAATGTTTGCTTAAAAACACACAGATTCCAAGGTACATCTTTAGACTTCTAATCCGGTAGGCTTAATGGTAAAGTTGCTGGACTTTGCATTTCAGCGAGGCTCCAGAGTCATATGGGGCTGAGCAGTTACAGAGTTCACTTAGAGAAATAACCTCTCAAAGCTTCCAAAGGGCAGGCACTGTCACTCCCCCACCCCAGACCACCATCCCCCCACCCCCCATAGCTCCTATACCCTGTGATGGGTGGCTGATGGAATTATGCAATTGTGAACACTCTGACAAGCAGTTTCCCATATGATTACTAACTAGAGGAAATCCAACCCTGGAGGTTGGGTTGAGCTATGTTGACCACTGCATCTGGCAGTGCTTCTCAAATTAGAGTGCTCATGAGAACCCCCAGATGTTTTGTGGAAAGTGCAAGCACAGATGTCCTCACTTCAGGGGAATTCCTTATTCTGGGTGAGGTCAAGGATTTTCCATTTTCTGCAAGTCACAACTAGTGATTCTGATGCAAACGATCCTCTGAAAACATAGCTCCAAAACAATAGGCATTTTCGGATATTGCTCCTCCCACCACCATCTTGTTAGACACGCTATCTGCATCACAACAGGCCTGCCCTGATGTAATCTATGCTTTGACTAACAATCTACATTTAAGATTTGTGTATAGAACAGAGGGTAAATAAATCTGAGTGTATTACCTATACCCTAATAATGATCATTCAAGATTCAAATGGCTTGCTTCTTCAGCATTATAAGCATCTAGCTAAAGAGTCACTTCCCTGAATTGATCACAATCCTATAAGATTTTCAGGCAATAAGTATGAAAAATCTATTTTCATTTACCACAGTTGTTTCTTATGAGTCATGATCTCTGGCCAACTGCAGCTTTCTTTCTTTTAAGGATCTGTGTGTCCATTTAGCAAGACAGAAATAGTTAGGATCACATTTCCCTCTAGGAACTATAAAGCAAAAAAAGAAAGGAAGACAAAGTCAGTACACACTTCAATAACTCAGTTTTAAAGATGGTTACAGCATGGTTAGGTTTTCGTCTGCACAAAGAAGGATTTGAAGCCTTGGAATACCTGTTTACAAAACTGGGGCTCTCAGTGACTATGCTACATCAGAAGGCAGTTTCAGAGTAGCCAAGGTTCTTGACAGCATATTGTTTAAACAGCTCAGCAATGATTGTGAAAGATCCAGAGTCCGAACCTGATCAGCGGGGCAATGGGGTGGGGAGTGTTCACTCTGCTGGCAAAAGAGTTCAGCTGAAGACTGGTCCCCAGGTTAAGACCACAGAGGTAAAGAGAGTGCCCAACTTGTCCACAACTCTATCTTTAGCATCTAATATTGATTCTGACAAGCATAATAAAATATTTTATTGAATCAAACCACTCCCTCCTTGGGACAGCTAAGAAACAACCAATACTATTCGATTTTTCAAACAGCTTATCTGATAGAAAAGTTGAGTCTCCTTCTCAACAAGGGGAAGTCTGTGTAGACAATCCAAAAAGTTAAATGCACTGGCATCGAACAGAAAGTTCCATAGTTCTACCATGGGTCAGCTGGTGGTTCGAATCTGACAGTTCAACATGCAACCACTAAGCGCCCCCCCCCACCGCCCCCCCAGCACCTCGCAGTTATACAACAGAGCCAAAAGACACTACTCAGAGTACAGTCATCTAAGAGGACAGTAAGTAGTTCAGCTCTTTGAGATTCATCCCCTGGCGGGGAAGGGAGGGAAATGAAAACTTCATTTATGACTCTAAAAATATTTTGAAAATTCTATTTGTAATTGTGATATCTACTAATATTGCATTCTTCATTAATATAATTCTGATGAAATTATTCCATGGAATGGTTCTTAGACTGAAACAATAATATGCTAGCAATGAATTTGATAGTTAGGACTGAAATTCTCAGCTTCTACAGAAGTGTATTTTTGCCACTTCATGCCAAAACAGCTGTGGTCACTTATAAAGCTTGATTAAGTGAAATTATCCGGGTTGTATGTTATTCAAATACACTGGAAACTTAAACAACATATATAATAAACCACTATCACCATAACTTTGTATCAAATTGAAAAAAATTAAAGTTTTGAAATTTAAAAAGAGAAAAGAAAAAATCCTAGATAATTTGTATATGCCTATGAAATATGAATTCTGTTCAAGCAGAAGAGAGGATATCAACACATATTTATGCAGTGTTTTCAAGTACTTGAAAATCAAAAATTATATCTGCTTGGTTTAACTGGCCCATTATTCCAAACTGCTCTTCTCTGAGAGGCCAAGAAGATCAACACTGAGGGTCAGAACACAGCATTCTACTGCGTTTTTCAGGGACCTCGTTAATAGTTGGAAGATGGTAGCAGGTACCTCCAGTCCAGGACCTACAAAGGAAAGATTCCAAAATGTTCTATTTTCTTTTCTCTTCCCAGGTCACGTTCTCACACACACCCTTGTTCTTCTGACTATACCAGGGGAAGCTAATAATTTTCAGGAATTTTCCAGATTGGTTGAGCAAGAGTGAGCAGCAACAGTAGGAAATAATGGAGTACAGAGGACATGGACAAAGGAAAGCAGCAAAGGTCTTGTGCTGTGTTGATGCTCGATTCTGCCTCCTTCTTCCTCTGCATATGGAGACTAACATCAATAGGTTAGGTACTAAAAACTGAATTTCAACGTGGAACTGCTTGAAGGTCAGGAAGAGCTCTGCAACCCTCATTGGAATAGGATCGTGAGGAAATTACAGATTCATAAAAGGGCACTAATTCACTTGTTCTTGGCCAGGTCTGCCCTGACCACAATGAGTACAGAGCCATGCGTTTCCTTTGTGACTTGAGAGTTCTTTTAATTAAAATTAATTAATAGGGTTAATGGACTCTTATATTATTGCAAATTATGCTTTACTTGGAATATTTCAATCTAGGGGGTGAGGAAGAGCACATGCAAAAGGGCTGCTGCAAAGCAGGATGATACATCAACAATCAAACTAACAAAATAGGCAAACAAATCCTAACCTTAAGGATTTGGGCAGAAAGAGCACACACAAAATACAGTTTAATAATTGTCCATATGTATATATATTAGAACCCCATATCTCGATGCTAATCCATTCAAGGAGTGTTGAGATGTGATGAAGTCAAGTTCTGAATCAATTTTTCCCATAAGAAATAGCTAAAAACAGATTAATTCAGTCTCAATCACCAAGTTTTTACCCTAACCTTGCCTTTTTATACAAAACATGACACCGAGATGTCAAAATAAATAATTTCCGAGTTAAATGTATAATTTAAATAAGAAGTACAACACTTAAAAATGTTTTTTTAAACAATTATAGTATGGTCCATACCTTTAGATGGATGAGGGTCTGGATCTGTGGACACAAATGTGGAGAGGAGGTATGGAGAGAGTCATTGTTTGGAAGGGGAATCTCCTGCCGTCAAATCAACAGGTAGCTGCTTTTCAGGAAGGATTCCCCTTCTTTGCCTTTTTTCACTAGGACTGCCTGGCTTTCTCTAAAAAAAAAAAAATCTCTAATGCCATGGACTGCTGATGTTTCCTTAACTGTTTTCTGAAAGAATTTACTAAATTACCATCAAAACTACTGACAACACTGTTAACCTGTTCCTTATCATGATTTTCTCTTTCTCGTGACCCATGTATTTTTTTAACCTAAAAACAGTACCAAAAGCCACGGAATCTAAGAAAGCTATAGCAACAAGCTTGGAACACAGCTGCAAAAGGTTTAAACGACGCGTACCAACTACGCCAACTAGTTAACATGGAGTGACCAGTGTTTGCTTTTTGTTTTACAAAAAACACGTGTATAGGTCAGAGTCTGATGTTTTGGTTGAGCTCCAATGCAACATTTCACGTCAAAATCTGATTATGTGTAGTACTTAAGCGACTGAGTACTGGGGTTCTAGTGCATTTTGATCTGAATCTTTTGAAAAGGCAATGAGATGAAATGAATAATAAGAGGATTTTTGGGGGGCTGAGCCCCGGTGTTGTAGTGGTTTTGTGCGGGACTGCGGCCCACTGGGATGGAGGTTCAATTCCAGCAGTGGGGCTGGGCCTCCTACTCCCACCACTGAAGAGCAGTGATGCCCATCCCCCCCCCCAAAAAAAAGAGGATTTTTTGGTATGCATTCAGCCAGCTGTTAATGCTATCTAAAAAGACATGTAATGAAAAAGAAACTTGATTTCCATTTATAAAGCACAATTAGTTTAATTATTCTAGCAATTTTTATTGACCATCTGATTCTTGGTCCAAGAAATCTTGTGAGCTAAAGCAGTATATTGTGAAGCGTATTTGCCACAGCAGTAAATGACGGTAAGAAGTTGCAGCTGGTTTGAACCAAGGCTTAGGTTGTTAGGTAACCTGGAGTCCATTGCTATCTCAAGCAATGCCGTGTGACAGATTAGAACCACTCGATAGTGTGGCACTGTGGGGAAAGCAATGGGCTGCTAACCATGAAGGTCAACAGTTCAAACCTACCAGCTGCTCAGAGAAGAAGAAACAGAAGAGATTGTTTGCTCCTAAAAAGATCTAATAAATAGTAATATTTCAATTTCCATTTAGAGACAGCCCTGTCTTAAGTTGAAAGTATGTGAACACTATAAAAAATAAGGATAAAATTCATGCATGTTGATAATATATAAAACATATTGGGGAAAAAATAATCATTGAAATGATCATGCCAATTGAACCTTAAGAGATGTGAACCATATAATTAAAATTCCTATCAAAACAAGTAGCATCCAGCATCCAGCCATTTGCCACAGGACATTCACATGGAATTCAAAGACTTAGGCATTAGTAAATCACAGAGTAATAACATTTGGGAAATTGCAACTGTACTCTGGTTCAATTTAATTTACTAGAAAATGACACTGCATAACATTTTATTTCTGTAAACAATATGCCAGTTCCCTCAAAGAATCTGTAAGTGCATTGAACTTCAGTTTGTTAAAAAGTCATTTGAGAACATAAATTACAGAATGTTTCTTCTTAAGAGATTTTTGTTGGGTTTCCTAATTTAATATTGATCCAAAGATTGCCAGCATAAAGCTTATTCTTAGGAATAAGACACTCAGTCCTGAAAATTAAAATATCTATTTCTTCTGTTCTTTCACCAGGCACATGCTTCCTCACTGAACATTTTTCACAGGTGTCACACATCTACTACTCCCATCTCAGAAGTGCATACCTTCCCTTCAAGGACAACACGCCTCTCTCTATTCACAGACAGCATAGAAGTCTCTCCAGAACTCAAGGCATTGTAGAGTATAGTAAGGAGAGCAGAAGCAAGCCACCGCAGCAAGGGAGAAGAATGGAAGCTACTTTTGTGTTTTATCAATTGGTAATTATGTACTGAAATTGACAAAAAGGGGTCTCATGCTTATGCACTTGTTTTGGGGAATATCATAATATAGGCAGCACTCAAGAAAATAAGATAATATTCAAGGCAGTAAGTAAGCCTTTTCATAGTTTTGGTTTTCTGTTATATGCTCTTGAGAACAGAGGCTTTATTAACTATTCCCCTATTCCTCACTTATCAATATAAGTCAGGTCCAAAGATCAGATCACTATATGAAAATCAGCGTTATGTGAAAGTGGGTCATAATAGATCTCAAAATGGAAGATGCCTACATCATTATGTAATGCCAATTGCATCATTACTTAACTGCAAAACTACTGAGAATTATGACCCAGCAAAGGTGACATATATTCTGAACAGCACAGTCATAATTTTTGCCTCATACCTCACTGATCTGAGTGTTCATTACTGCCACATGTATATCTTAATGCAAAAAACAATCAGTACGTTTCTTACTATTAACACTGCAAAATGTAAGGTGATGAGATAATCAATAAGTAAGGAGTAAGAATGTTCTTTAGTAAAGATCATATCTTATCGGAAAAGGGCGAAATAAATGCTGAGAGTAGCACTAAGTTATAGTGGGGTCATGATTTAATTTTCTGATCTCCAGAGTCTCTAGTCTGAGTGCAGACAACCCAAGAAGCATCTCTCCATCGCCCACGGCCAGCAAGGTGATTCCAGCTCATAGCAGGCCTATAGAGGGCTTCCAATGCAGAGAGAAACAAAACTTAAAACTGAATAATTGAGGAATTTTATTTTTAGAAATAATCCTCATCTAGAGAATTCAGAGTTGAGGGAGAATAACAGTGATTGGCGGATAGTGGGAGTAACTTTAGAAACAAGAAGAAGTGCGTTAAAACAGCTGCTACATGACTCGAGCAAGAAGATTCACAGGACCCGAGCATGGAATCTTGAGGAGGGGATCAGATGACTTTTTTCCTCACTGGGACCTCACAGTTCTTTCTCAAAGCATGCAAAGGAGCTAGAGTGCACTGTATCTTTGGCTAAAATGCGCCCTTTTGATCACCACTTTCTCTTATTGATGGGCTTTAGAAATGAACTGGAAGAGCCTTGGTATTTGCACTCGGGTTCTTGACTTTAGAACTTTTGAGCTTTCAAGTCAGGTGGGTGTAGCTGCATGATCAGCTTCTATAAAGCTTATAGCCAAGAAAATCCTATGGGGTTTGCCCTGCTCTTTCATGTGATATTGCTGAGCCTGAATCTACTCAGTGGTGCCCAACCACAAGAGAATGCACGAAAATCATTATTCAAATGACTTCGCAGTGGGCGTGGGCGAGGCGGAGAGGAAAAGAGTACTGGAGAACAGACACTAACCCATTCTCAAAGGATCATCAAGAGGTGTGATGCAGTCTAGCTAGAAATCAAGTTTTCCTGTAAGAAATAATCGGGGCTGAGCTCCGGTGGCGTAAAGAGGTTCAGTGCGGAACTGCAGCCCGCGGGCTTCGCGGTTCAAATGCAGCGGCGGCTCTCAGGAGCAGCGCTGGGTAGCGCCCACGACAACCAGAGGGCAGTGATGTCAAAAAAAAAAAAAAACCCAAAAAACAAAAGAGATAACCAAAAACAGATTCAGCCATTCTCGACCACTAAGCTTTTACCCTAACCTTGCCTTTTTATACAAAGCATGACACCGAAATCTCAAATAACTTCAGAGTTAACATAATTTAAATAAGAAGCACAACATTAAAACAAAAAGTTTTTATCAACTACCATATGGCCCATACCTTGAGACTGATGAGGGGCTGGATCTGTGGAAACGGATGTGGAGAGGAGGAATGGAGAAAGCCATTGTTTGGAAGGGGAGTCCCCTTCCATCAAATCCACTGGTAACTGCTTTTCAGGAGAGTTTTCCCTTCTTTGCCTTTTTTCACTAGGACCTGCTGGCTTTCCGAGAAAGAAAAAAAATCCATGTAAGGCGGCCTGCTTTTGACATTTCCATAATTTTTTTAAAAGGGTTCACTAAATTACCATCAACAATATTGGTAACACAGTTAATCAGTTCCTTATCATCATGATTCTTATCAAAAAGCTCTTTCTTAGGACCCATGAAGTATATTACAGCGAAACACTTGGAACACAGCCGCAAAAGGTTTAAACAACCCGTACTAACAACGCCAACTAACATGGAGTGACTGAAACATGAACTGCTTTTGTTTACAAAAATCACATGTGTTGGGTAAGATTCCAATGTTTTGTTCAAGCTCTGATGCAAAATTTTCTTGACATTTCAAGTAGGATTCCAATTATGTCGAGTACTGATGCAGCCAAGAACTGGGGTTCTACTGTAAATCAGAGCATTTAATTGTATGAAAGGAAAGCAGCAAAACACTTGTGGATAGAAATGTTACCCTTGTCTTATTGGAGGAATATGACTTTCAAAGTTACAACTAAATGATGGTTGAAAGGGAACTGAAGTGTTACTACAGAAAGGCGAAGGCATTCCATTATCCACAGGCCACAGGGTGGAATGAGCATGTACTAAGCATTCTGGTGCATTACCCTTGCTGTTAAGGAGAGAAACAAAACTGTATTAAACGCGCTTTTAAATCTGTATTATCAAGTACAGTGTAGTCATGATTTTGAAGTTAATTATGTATAATGAATCCAAAGGATCCCTTAAGGATTTTATATTAATCATGTAAATAAAAGTGAATACCAGACTTGGGTAGAAAGACACAAGTAGCATGTGTACGGCAAATCAAACTTCCAAGGCATTTAAAAATGCTCTTCATTATCATCCCACATTTTTGGCATTGCTTTAAATTTTAACTCTAGTCCAGCAAACTTTCTAACATGATCTAAACTCCTAACCCACGCATATATATTAATAGCGCCACTTCTTTTTAGAGTTTGTATTTATGATGCAAGATATTAGCCATATGATAACTAAATATGGATAAACACCTAATACCACCCTCCTTCTTGTACTAGAGAACACATTTTATTTAGTAACATTTGTCTCATACATATAAAGCTGTATACTTGAAAGCCAGATTCCTGAAATAGTAAATAAGATCAAATTTTTTTCCTAATGGTTTTACTTTATGCTGCTTGCTCCTTGCCATGTTCATCATTGGAATTAGTGGTTTCTAAAGAGAAAGTCAGAACTCATTTTCTTTTCAAAGGTTGTGGATTCTGTGCCTTACTTTACTAAGAAAGAATAACATAATGTCAATGTAGTTAACACCCCACCACCCTTTAAAAAATGTCAAAGGATAAATTTAATTTTTAACTAAAGAAAACAAGTATTATAAATGAAACCTAACTTTGTCCTCTCCATAAGTTCCTATGAAAAATGTTCTATGAGCTTCTACTCTTTGTTAAGTAGATATTGTACAAATAATACTAAACCAAGATTTTGTGAAATATAAATTTCATTGAAATGTGATATTATTCTTGTTTTCTATGTAATAATAAATATATTTAACATATACTTTTTCAATGCCAAAGGTGTGGAGGAGGTAGGGATTTGAACTACACTAGAGACACTGACATTGTGTTACCAAGACAAGGGAACAAGAAATAACATTTGTGAGTCAGTATTAAATGAAAAGGAAAAGAGTTGTCTTCCAACTTCACCTTTCAGGCTTCTTTCCTTCCATAGATCTCCCATACGTAACTCCCTTTAGCTCATGCTTTCTCCCGTGCTCAAAGACTGCCTTTAAAATGCAGGATAGGCTGTATTGTGACTTTCCAATAAGGTGGGCTATAATTTTTAGATTTGAAGGCTTTATCCTAACATATCAACTATATCACTTCATTTTAAACTGAAGAATATAATTGTTTTTGTGTTTTGTTTTGGAAAATAAAACATTATACTCAGCATACTGAAAATATAGCATAACAGATTCCAGAAAAGACTAAAATGGCCCTGCCCCCCACCCCCATCCCCTTTATTGGCCAGTATCACAATTCCCCTTCTGGTGGCTGCTCATCACATGATCGCAGCTTTGGAGGAAGGCTTCGATGTGAGCCAGGACAGAGAAGGCAGGAACAGTAAACCTTGAGAGGAAACAGGCGACCAGTTATAGAGAATTAATGCAAAGCAGTCACACACTGAGCAACCCCCTCCTCCTTTTTTTGTCTCGATAAATATTCCTCATTTAATTTACCAAGTACTGCTGTCTACCTGGCACCTCATCAGAGGTCCACACTGCTTGAATCTCAGTGTCAAACAGGTCTGAATTTTTTCTGTATCCCTGCACTGCATGGCCTGGAGAAAAACAACAAAAAAAGAACAGGTCCTCTAAGTTTCCTGTTTCCATCTGTGACCAGACAATAACCAGCGATTTAGAAGTGCTCCCAAAACAAGTGCGCTAAATCACTGAAGTCAGTGTGTCTTTGCTAACTCAACACTCACAAGCCTGAGGCAAACCTTTCCCAGGCATCTCCCAAGGCAATGGTTGGTTCTTCCTTTCGCCCTTTCTATAATACCTGCTAAAATGGTTTTAAATGTATCCTTAAATAGCTAAATTGGTAATAAACTGTAAACAACCAAATAAGACGAATAACTAATGAACTAAAGAAATGATTCACTAGCCATTGAAATGTTGTCTTTGAAAATTATCCCTCCCCCAAAAATTATTTTTCCCACTGAATATTACATATTTGGAGAACAATTCATGTTTATTTAAAGGATTTTAAAAAAAACAAGGATTTTTCTATTAGAACCTGGCAAACTATAGATGAGTACTGTGTTTCCATTTATCTGAATGGAACTTTGATTTCTTTGGGGGCAGTGGTGCTGTCAGGAAATGTGATGTTAGTTCCAACTCAGTCAGAAGATGTGCAACAGAACAAAGCATGGCGTGGCCCTGCCCCGTTCTCACCAGGACGGTTGGGCCCATTAGCGCAGCCCCTGTGTCAGTGCATCTCCCTAAGTGTCTTCTTTTTCACTGACCCACCACTTTGCCAAGCATGATGCATTTTCTGAGAACCCGTCTCTCCTGAATGTAATACGGCAAAGTACTTGAAATGAAGTCTCACCGTCCTAGCTTCTAAGGAC